>PVJO010014582.1:0-47862 GCA_004026905.1 Hystrix cristata | reverse complement strand
TAGATTTGATTTACCAAATTATTAACATCATCCAAATTATTAAATTAAAGTTTAGAATTCAATTTACAATTTCTTTGACCTCTTGAATAAGAACTCTTGTGTATTTGATACTTGAATGTTTTATTTTACAAAAGAAATGATAATTTAATAAAACTTATGTAGAGAAAGTTGAGCTGTTTTTTCTTGTAGTAATATAAGCATTAAAAATTTTAGCATTGTAATTAGCAAAAGGTATTTTTAAATTCAGTCTATCTGTGTTTATATACTGGTTCTAAAATTTACGGTATGACCTTAGAAATGTTACTTTTCTTCTGTGCATTTTCCTAATCTTTAAAATTGGGATTATGATAATTAATGCTTGTAGAGCACCCGTTTATTTACTATTAATGCTACAAAAACCCTTACTATTTTAATAAATTAAAAGGGAGCTTGGAAATGGAAGGACAGAATTCTGTGTCTTGCTCTTCCTGTCTCTTGGGGATCACCAGTCTTCCGCGGCCTGTGGCTCCCCTCTAGCAGACATAATGCATCATCTCCATTCTGCATCAGTCTGACTGCGCTTCTGTCAGGCTTTCTCTTGAAACTTCTTCCTTTGTCTTCCAAGATTAAAAAGCTCTTACAATTACATTGAGTTAATCAGTTTATAAAACAAAAAGTACAGATTATATAGTTCATATTCAGAAGAACCTACATGTTTGGTACTTTTATTATCTCTACTGGTGATTCAAATAACCAATAATATGAATAATATCTATCTCAGAATAACCAATTCTCCCACTTGAGAAGGCTATCATGATTAAATTGCACAAAATAACCCATGTTGAGGGGTAGAAGGAAGACCAAAGAGGTTATGAGGGATGGACTTGATCGGCATGTGTTGCATTCATGTGCTAATATGACAAAGCAAAATTAATTTTTCTGTGTAACTAATATGCACCAATAAAAACTTCTTAAACAGTGTTTAGCACTCGGTACATTTTAGTCATTAATATCATTTTATTTTGTTTTTATTACTTCATCTTCCTTAAAACAATTTTCTCAAATGGGAATAAAAGACTAAATCACACACTTCTAATCGCTCCTTCCTTCAACCACTCTGAAGGTAAAATGGATAAAGAGCATAACCAAGCAAAGAACAGAAGAACAAAGCAAATCAGATAAATTATGACATTAACAACACGTTTACAACTAGAGAGCAAATATGCCATAATCAAATTAGAAAAGCAATTAGATCATAAAACAGGAATTCCACACAAAAGGTGACTAGTAGCATAAAAATCTCAAAAAAAAAATCAAGAGTTAAAGGTACTGGATTGTTTTAAGCTGCAGTTGATCCAAATTTGTATGATTAAAAATATATGGCACAATTTAAATCATACAAAAAATTTTCCTCGGCTTTTCCTCTGTGGAAGCGTTGAAAGGGGAATTTGCACAGTAAAGCACAGACACTTGGATATCTGGCTCAGCCCATGCGGGCTGCTGCATCAAAAGACCACAGACCGAGCAGGTTATAAATAATAGAATTTAATTCTTGCAGTTCTAAGGACCAAGGTTAAGGCAACCATATTTGGTGAAGACCAATATCCTGCTTCCTGTTGTCTTCTCTATGTGTCTGATACATGAACTTCCTTATACCTGTTTGACAGGGACACCGATCCCTTACATGAAAGGCTTTCTCTTCATGAATAATCACTTCTTAAGTCTCCCGACCCTAATATCTACTCCCAGGACTTTAGGATTTCAGCATAAGAATTTGAAGAGAATACAGATATTCAGGTCTATAATTTTACTCCACCCAGTGAATTCCTTTTTTCTTAATGAGAGCACTCACCTCATAGTGCCAGAGGGTGATGACTGATATCTATGACCTCTTCCAGAGAGCTTTCCTTGGCTTGCTCAAGAATGTGTGACCATTGAACTACCACCATCACCTAAAGAAGATGTGGTTTTTCTACACAATGGAGTATTACTCTGCCATAAAAAGGGATAAACTTGAGATATTTATAGGTAAATGGATGTACCTTGAGAACATACTCTTCAGTGAAACAAATCAAACATTCATGAGCTGGGGATTTAGCTCAGCGGTTAAAGTGCTTGCCTTGCAACCACAAGGACCCGAGTTCGATCCCCAGCACCAAAAAGAAAAAAAAAAAGAAAGAGGCCCCAAATCAAACATTCATGAGTACATATTGAATTGTTTCTCTGGTATGAGAAACTATAAGCATAAATAAGGACAAAAAAGTATAATAGATACTAAGTAAAAGAAAATATTCAATAGGGAGAAGAATTAGAAAGGCAGAGGGGAAAAGAAGGAAGGCTAAAGAAAAGAAAGGAAAACAGGGGGGGAAATGTAAATAAAGCTACTGTAAATAGGGAAGGGAGGGGGAGTCGAAGAGAGGGGTGGGGAAGAAGGCAGGGAACCAAGATGTTTCATGTACAGGTACAAATTCACTACGATGAATGTGATCACTATGTATACATGTTCTTGGAAATAAAATAAATAAATAAACTACCACCATCAGTGATGATAAAGGGCAAAACACCACTGATAAAAAAAAGGCACAGGATCATCTTACTGTAAGATTATGTTCCAGATCACGTATTCCTCTTCCACGGTCATGTAGTTTACCTAAGATCATAGGTATTCCTCTTCCCTAATTGTCAATTTTCCCACTGATATAAGTTTCTCCTGAAGAAAACATCTCAGTAAGTCGTAACATCTGCATCCTTGTTGCAACTCTGCTTCTTTGCTCCCTGACCTAGGATTATTGGCATTCTACTTAAACATATTAACATGGAATCAAATTCTACAAAGTGAAGAATAAGAAAGTAAGCCATTCTTGCACTAAACTCTAAGAATGCTGGTTTTTAGATTACAAGACTAACTTTAGGGTATTGGAAGTTTTATTTCTAGGAAAAATTGATTGATACAAGAGAAAAGATCTATGAATGTTGAACACTGAGATTATTACATCCAAAAGGAAAGACCATGGAAATTTAGAGTGAAGTCCACTAACTAAACTAAATTGCTTCTTCACATGCATTCAAATACAACTTGTATTTTTCTCTTAACTTCCCTTCATAAATCATCAATTGTTTGTAGATAATTACTTGCATAGGAAATAAACAAGCATAAAAGTGATATATATGAACCAAATGGTAAATCACAAGTAAAAATCTAAATAATTAAAGCAATATATAATTGGCAAAATAGTAGGTGAAGGAATAATTGGAGTAGATTCAGAAGTTCAGAAATTAAAAATGTGTAATAAATGTGAATACAAAATATGTGATCCATTAGCATTTTCAAAGCCAGAAAAAGTGGATAATCAATAAATGACTTCATAGTTGTTAAATTGTTTGGATCATTTGTGAATATTAAATATTTAAAAGTAAACATCAATAAAACTATTAAATAGGAGAATATATTCATGAAATGAATAAATTATAAAGATGACATATCACTCAATGGTCAATGATTATTTTTTTTAAAATAAAAACAAGTAAAATAAATGAAATTTGAGATTTCATTTCATATATAAAGCAAGACATCTAAAATCTATATATTTGAAAATAGTGAAAGGTTGTAATTCACATATTAGTAGCTCAAAAATCAAGATTAGGAAGTACACAGAAGACATACCTGAAGAAGGAAAAAAAAAAAAAACTACAAGAAAAAGTGAGAAAACAATTTCATATGCAACCACACAGTCACGAATTAAGAACCTGGGGGGAATTTATGAGAAAATGTACATTATAAAATTAGACCCAAGAAGACTATTTGTAGACATTTAAAACACACTAAAACTAGATGGAGTTATATATCTTTTCAGTTCAGGTTTGTATGACTGATAATACCAATTATATGGGCTGGGGATTTAGCTCAGTGATTAGAGTGCTTGCCTTGCAAGCACAAGGTCCTGAGTTTGATCCCCGGCACCACGAAAAAAAAAAAAAATTAAAAAATACCAACTATAATTTGAATTATTCCACATAAAAAATGTAACTATATCTCCACTTTATTTCACAAACTATAAAAAGAATTAAAAATTATGAAAAGAATATAATTACTGGGTAAATGTATTGTAATTATGATGCCAGAATTCTAGAGTAAATATTTTCCTACTTGAATGACAAATATAGATTATACTTTTCATCTAGCCACATACTCTTACATTGATATTTATATAAATGTACAACTAATTAAAAATTTGGTTGCCTACACAGTTCAAAGCTCAATGAAAGGTAACATTTTCTGTATAATATATATGACTGAATTTAGTAAATTAGAGATAGTAACTAAAATAGACAAGTATTCAGTCAATAAATAATTTTAAATGAAATGGAAAAATACGTAATAAATAAATTAAAAAATACATAACTGAAACAATACTTCTACCAAAGCAACTATCAGATTCGTTTATGGACACTTTCAGTTTAAGGAACACACATGTATTTTTATGGTATGAAATCAGCCTAGTATGAAAAATATGATAACTATACAGATTTTTTTTTTAAATCCTGATAGCCTCACCTAAAGTTAACAGGATAAAAAATGTCTGCCTGTGTGTGTGTGTGTGTGTGTGTGTGTGTGCGCGTGCATGCACTCTGATGGTTTTTTGTGCTAGCATATGCAATTGTAAAAATAAATCCCCATAAACAGTAAAAACCAAATATGCTTTACCTGAAGAATGTAGGAATTGCTTAATATTAGGAAATAAATGAATAAAATCTGATTGATTATCAAATAATAAAAATAACTGGAGTCTCAAAGAGTGAAAACATTTTGATGAAACTCAATATTCAGGACGCAGGCAACTGAATCATTTTTAAATTGCAGATGAAAGCATAATTGCTACAGCCACTTTAAAACAGACAGCTCCTTATAAAGGTAAAAATTCAATTACCATATAATCCTGACAATGCATTCCTGGACATTCATCCCAGGGAAATGAAAACTTATGTTCAAACAAAATCTTGTACCAATGTGCATAGCAGTTTTATTTGTATTAGCAAAAACTAGAAAAAACCCAGATATCATTGACAGGTAAAATGATTAAGCAAATTTCTCCAATTCCATACTGTGCAATACTAGTTAAAAATAAAAAGAAAGTATTGATACATGCAGATTCATAAATGTAATTATAATTTTAAAAATTCAAACTCAAGGGATGATTATCTGTATTAATCCAATTATGTGGCACTTGGGACGGGAACATTTTTAAACGCAAAACAGATTGCTGTTGAGAGAAAGGGGACTGGGAGGTAGATGAGTGTGGTGATAAAATGGCAGCACAAGATGGATCATGGCGGTGATGAAACGCTCATTTAGATGTCTGTGGTACAGATATGCTAAAAGATAAACAGGAAAAAACAGAATTTAGTACACGTACATGCATTCACACTGCACACACGTGTACACATGAGTGCAAGTAAACTTAGGAAAGCTGAATAAGGTCCGCATATTGGCCCAGTTTCTAGCTGCGATCATATGCTGTAGCTATATATAATGTTAATATAGAAGGAAAACAAGTAAAGTGTACACGGAAATTTTGTCTAATTTTTCTACAAAAATATATATACACACACAATTATCTCAATGAAATTTTCTAAAGAAAGAAAGAGAATTAAATGAATAATTGAAGATCATTTTGGTTGATATTATAGAGCATAATCGCTCACTGTGAAATTTTTGAAGAATTTATTTTAAATTTTTGAAAAAAATTTCCATGTTTTAAATTGTTCTGAAAGGTGTAGCCAAAGGAATCAGGTACTTTTCAAAAAGACAATATTAAAATAAATATTAGGACAAACATTAAAATGAAAATTTTAACGAATATTTTATTCTTCTTTGAAAAAACTGAAAAGGAATTCAGTGTAAGGAGAATACATACACAACAGTAAACTAATTCATAAGCAGAAACCTGACGCTTTTTTAAAAGTGGGTACTAGTTTTGATTACCAAGTAGAAAAAAAAATAGCACTATATTCATTCATACTCAGATTATCTGGGAGTCGTCAGAGTGGAAATGGATATATTATGTAAATATTTTTAAAGTATTCGTTAACAAAATATATTAAAAGATTTTTGAAAGCGTAAAGGCTTCAGGTCAAGAATTTTCCAGGATTTACAGAATGTAGTTTACGTGGGATTTTCTGTATATAACTGTGTGCGTGATTGTGTATTATCAGCTTTCCTGTTCCTTCACAAAATGCCTTCAACCAGCATAATGTAAAGGCTCGTTTATTTGCTCGTGGTTTCAGAGGTTTCAATCCATGACTATCTGGCTCCCAGGCAAAAAACATCTTGGCGAAGGACGCTGAAGATCAGAGATGCTTCGTGTCTGGTGGGCAGGAAGCAGAGCAGAGGAAGCACCTGCTGAGGAAAGGTGGGAGGCCGGATGCAGTTCCCAACATCCCACCTCCAAGACCCGCCCAGACACGCCCACAGACACACCGACAAATGTGCTCTGTCAATCCTCTCCGGGGACTCGAATTGACAATCCCCTTTATCCGGCACACGAAGGGTATATAATTCAATACATTATGTACAGTACATTATATCTTTACAAATAGAAGCTCACTGCATCTTTGTGACGAACCCATGGGATTATTGTTGTGATTTTTCTTATATTCAAAATCTCCTTCTCTTACCAGAAAGATGTTAAATAATTTGAATAAGATCCACCTACTTCTATGGTAAAGGTAGAATTATATTCCAGGCAGTTTGCCTCCAAATGCCTGTGTTTTTGTTAGGATTTAATGGAAGGATGTTTGCCCTAGCGTTCTTTATTGTTTAAAACACACAGCACTCCCTGAGCGCAACACAACCAGGAGGGCTGGCCCAGGAGCCTCCAGGCTCAGGGCTGGGGCGCCACAGTGGAGGGTGCAGGGCTGCGCTCCCGCCCTCAGTTTGCTGGGCAGGGAAAGACGCCTGCCCCGGGAAGGGGAAAAGCCCCTTCAGGGCCTGACCCGCCTGGAGGTTGCACCAGGGAGCCTCCGCGGTCAGCGGCGGAGCAGCCACACAGGGCTAGAAGGCCAGCGGGGGAACACCCGGCCCGCCTTGCCGGCTGGACACGGCACGGAGCGCCGAGCCGGCTGCCTGTTCTGCCCGCCTGCGCTCGCTGCCCTGCTGCCGGACACGCGGAGCTGCAAGGGGCAGAGCCGTCGAGGGCTTGCGGATTTGATGCACAGGCTGTAGGGCCCAGCCCTGGGGACTTGGGGCTCCTGGAGGCCAGCCCCAGCCTTGCCTCCCCTGCTGCAAGCTGAGGGCATGTTGCCTCAAAATCGCACCCTCCCGTGATGGGGATGCTGCGCGGTGCGGCCTGCAGAGCCTGGGGAGAGGCGAGCCTCGGAGGCGCATCGCCCTCCTGGCTGTGTCGGGCCGAGTCTCCACAGATGCCTGCTCCTAGGCGGACGCCCTCCATTCCCGGAGCTCAAGAGGCGGTGCGGCTACGGCCGCAGGCCTGCTGCAGCTGGGGTGGTGGGGACAGAGCTGACTGCCAAGGTGTCGGGGGAGGAGTGGGAGCAGTGGGCATCCTGCAAGGCGGCCGCTTCCCCGGCGGGCACGCTCAGCGCCCCTCAGAGGTGCTGCCATTCCCCACCCAAGAGTGCAGGGCCTCCCTGCAGGTTCCCAGCGGGTTGTTCCCGCCTTTTTCCACGGGAAGTGGGGGGCCGGCAGAGCAGAGCCACCGTTTAATGGCCTAAAATTTTTTAAAAACCATGGAATTGGCCATTCCTCAAAGGCTAGAATAGTATTTCCCCTGCTTTTTCCCCTGAAGAGCCAAGCCAGAGGCTTCTTTCTGCCTGGCCCCTCCCCTCGGAAAGGTGTCCTTGTTGGGGCCATTGTCTCCCTAAAAGCACAGACCAAAGGGGCCGTTCCCATCAGGATCATCTAGAGCGGGCAGGGGAGCAGGGGAGTCTCCTGTGAGTCTCTCCCCGCCGTGCCACCTCAAGGGTGCCTGCCCCAGTGTGCCTGTGAGGCCAGGGAGGGAGGGCAGATTTTCATGGGAGATGGGAGGTTCCTGTTCAAAATGCAAGACTAGTTTAGCCTGGGATATACGTAAGTACAGTCACCATCAAGAGACATTGGTAGCCTACTGTCCCTCTTTGCCTCCACAGGCTCCTGACATGTTCAACTTACATAAACACTAACTTCTTTCTCATTGCCTTCGGACACATTTCCCTCAGCCCAGGCGGTAAACCTGATATAGAGCTCACAATCCGCAAAAGGCAGGGCCTACGGGTCCCTTTCAGCAGGATGTAGCCACCTGAATGAAGACCCAGACCTCTGCTCCCTCTACAGGACATTAAGAATTATGGAGATCTATGTCTCAGGAGGATACGAAGCGGGAGATTCGGGCTGCCAGGCTCAGTGCAAATCAGGATGTAACTTTTGAACTGCAAAGATCCAGGACAGAGACTGAACCACAGGATGCAGCCTGGAGGTCGTGGCCAGAGTGCCCAGGAAGAGCAACTTCCAAGGGACGGGAGCTGGGGCAGCATGAAGGACAGCAGCCATGGATGGCAGTCCCTGCAGCCTTCCTGCTCCTCTCTCTTCGTGCTTCTGAAGTGTCCCATCCAGTCGGTGGGAAGCACCCCTTCTTGTTCTTCTGTTTCTCTTCAGTTTTCCTTTTCTTCCTGTGTTCTAAATGAGAGGTTTACCGAGGCCAATTCTTTGGGCAGGACACAAAGAGCCCAGAACCACCAGATACACCATCCGGCAACAGTGTCATTTGGATCATTTTATCTGTTAGAATTGTCTGAATCCAACATTACTCAAATGGACCTTTCAATTTACATACTGCTAAAATACATTTAAAAATTCATTTAAATACAGATCATAGGAAACCCAAATATACTTTCTTTCTATTTTTGGTAAAATTTGTATTCCAGCTATGTCTGTTTTATCAGAATTACAGGATTTTCCACGCAGAAATATTGTTGCATTTGGAGTATGAGGTAAAGAATTATTCCCGTAAGGTGTACGTTTTATCAAAGAGTCACTAGTACATCTTTCCTGGAAAGAAAAGCTATAAAAAAAGACTGAGTACCAACATCAGACCAAATGGGATTATCTAAAAGTATTACCTGCATATTCATACTTCTTGTTCATTTTATATGAAATCTCATTCCCCCCTTTAAAATGATGTATGAAATCTCATTCCCACCTTTGTTGTAAATAGAAGTGTCTTTTTTTCTTCAATGTTAATTTTTTCCTGATGGTTTATTATTTTATGTTTTATGTATATGTGTGGTTCTGGGGACTGAGCACAGTGTCTTCGCACTGAGCTACATCCTCAGACTCTGTATTATTTTTATTTTGAAACAGGATCACATTGAGTTGCCCAGACTTGGATCAAGCTAACTATACTCATGCATCAGACTCTCAGAGTGCTGTGATACAGGCACACATCTCCATTCTGGTTAACATTTACTTTTGAAAAGCAGTATTTGTTAGCCTTGGTATGAATGTTAAAAACTGTGTTTTCATTCGATTTCCTCAGGTAGGTGGTCTTGGCTAATTCCTGGAATTTCTTCAATAAACAAAAACGTCAAATTATTGGGCTTTATAGGATATATATGCTCAGTTTGATTAACCAAGTTTATTAATTCATCTGGGAGCTGTATGCTTGTTTGACAAGCTAAGGATGCTTGTTTGGCAGATTTTGATTTTTCAATTTTGACTTCCTTTCTGTAGTGTGCTTACTACAGTATCACAGGAGAACAACTTTTGTAACATTTAGTGCTTGTTGTTGCCCCCCTCATAACCTATTTAATCTGAGTTAAATATTCTTATTGTATGCAGCTAAAACTAGCAAAAAGTCACTTTTGTTTATTTTTATGACATTACCAAATAAAGAACAAAATGGAACCAATAGGAAAATATAGTCTGGGCAAAAAACAAGGACCCACAGTTCGTAATACCTTCAAAGAAGATGTGACTCTCTGGTAGTTAACTACAAATTAGAAATCACCGTCACTGGCATTTGCTGAGCAGGATTACATGCTTAGAGCTATGCAAACTAAGTAAAGGGTTTGGCTATTTTCTCATTTAGTTGGTTTTGGTTTTTAGAACAAATTTTTCCTGCAGGATTTTTTTGTTTGAAAGTTTATTCTATGTGAAGTAAGGTATATGAAAAAAATAAAAGAAACCTTAAATACCTAACAATTTTGAATAATCTTTCTGCCTAACTATAAAAAGGGTTTTTGGTTTTTGTTTTTTGTTTTTTTAGAATCAAATTATATGCCTACAAAAGTGTTCTCTACATTGTACTGTTTGGTACTTCTATGCTATTTAACAGTGCTTGGTTGCTAAATAAATTCAAATGTTCAAATTTTAAAATACAAAACCACTAACTAAATTACAATAGATTCTACCCCTAAGTATTTTAACGGTTTCATTCTATTTTATTTTGTACAGAGTTTTCTCTCTAGGAGGAGGATCAGTGAGTTCCCTCTCAGCCCTACCATTTTCCAAAAATGTATTTTTCCCCAAATGATACTTGTTGACTGCTACAGTCGCTGTGCTGTTCAAAAGAAGACAGGCTTCTTGTGAAATCTTGCCAAAGAATGGAAGGAAGTTATAAATGAATGAACGAAAGTTTCTTTGTAAAATAGTAGAGCTGTACTGTATCTCGAGTGTACAAAAGGTTTTTTGATAAAAGGTTGATGATTAGAAAAGTGAAGTAGTCCCTGAGTTGGGCATAATTTCAGCAAGTCCAGCTTTCATATTTCAGGTTAGTAATGTGTGTGATCCATTTATTCTGCCTGTACCCACCCAGCCTCAAGCTCCCTTGCATGAGAAGCGCACCACAATACAGTAGTGGTTCTTACTTAGGAAGCACTGCCACAGAATCTACTCAAAATCAATCTTGGAGAAAGAAGGCAGACATAGAAGAGAAGGGGAGGAACCAATTTTTTTTTTTTTTTTGAGCAAAAGACATGCCTCACACACACAATGCAAGTTTATTGTCTGAGGATGAGTCTGCACAGATTGTACACTCTGTGCTTAAACTCTGCCTCCCTGCATGGCTGTGGCCTTATTCATCTGGAACTTTTGTCAAACTACTTCCTTGAATTCACTGTAGTACTTTTCAGTCTGATTCATTTTCCCCAGGCTTTTCATGCAGTTCAAATGAATTAGGCCACTTTTTGAATGAGAATTTAATAGTAAAAGAGCTCAAATAACTGGATATTTAAAAATGAAAAATTTAAAGTGGTACGAATCATCTGACCCTCCTTTTTTTCACAACACCTTAAAAAAAAAAAAAAAAAGCAAAGTATGTATGTCATCTGAACTCAAAATTCTACTCCCACTAGTCAAACTGTTCTGAAATTTTTATATAATTGATGGCTATCTGAAATGTATGATTCACAGGTAAATGATGTAAAGTAATGATAGAAGGTTGATGTTAGGCTTTTCAACCTGACTCTCACACTCTCCTACATAAAAATAGCTTCTATGGTACGAAGTAGAAATTCATATAACTCTCCACAGTTTTGTTGGCACCTATGACCTCCATGACACCTAGAAGACTAACTTTGAATAATAAACTGTTCAACTCTTTTTTAGAAGTACCAGAAATGGTTTATTAGACTTTAAAATTCATTTTACCACTGATTTCATTTTGAATTATATTTCTAATATTATTTCCCTTGGTTTGTTTTTGGAGACAGTCTAGACTCAAAGACATACATTGCAATGACTGTACTTTTATTCTCAGATGCTATCTACTCTGAAATTTTTGACCAATCCTCCAATCCTTTTTCAGTCTGACTAGAACTGCCCTTATTAGTATGTGTTAAGCCTTCTCTGAATTTTATTAGGTATAACAGCCTCCCAACAGTTCCTCCCTACTGACTTATAAGTCAAAATTCTGTTCTGCACTTCTTCACTTTAACCTGGGAATTTTTCTGATCATTAAGTATCTATATCAGTATTTCTACAAAGTATACTGCATTAGAGAGAACAAATTATCTTCATTTTTCTTTTGTCCCTATATGTATTAGTCTGTTTTCTGTAGCTATAACATAATGCCTGAAATTAAGTGCTTTATAAAGAAAAGAGGTTTCTTTAGCTCACAGATTTAGGGGATACAAAGCATGGCCCTGGCATCTGCTGGTTCTATCAAGGGCCTCTTTGTTGCATTACAACATAGGTGATGGTATCATGGCTAGAACAAACACAAAGGGGAGCAATTACCTGATGAGACAAGAAGCTGGAGAGATTAGGAGAAGGTCAGTCTTGCTTCCAGTTTCGTGAAGTAATTCATTCTGTGAGATCAGTATTAATCCCTTCTAAGAGATTAATAACAATTATTAGATAAATCCCAATCATCTAATCACATTTCACACAGACTCACCTCTTTATAGTTCCACTAAATAAACACACTGGGGAGAAAATGTCAGCCTTCTGTGGACAAATTACATGCAAACCATAGAAATTTCTATGATCTCCTAAAATCTGTCGTTGGCAAAATGATTGTAGATCTAATTAGTCTTTCTCAATTCACTGACACTTTGTTTTAGATTACAGATATTTTAAAGTTGTTACATTCAGGACAGCATAAAACAAAATTTACATTCCTTTCAAAGAAATAATATGTTCATGACGATTTTTCTATAGATGTCAATGCTGTTGCTACCACATTAAAAAATTATTGCTTGAAGTTTATGTATATGCATACTTTGTGAGCTGAAGAAGTATACATTCTTGCTTGAGTTTTATTTTATTCAAGTAAGATAAGTATATGAAAAGAAGAATAATGAAAGGAAACCTACTTACCTCATTAATTTTTGTGAACTATTAGTGAAAAAATACTTCTAAGGATTTTTTATTTATGGCAAAATAGAGAATGAATATCCAAGCTTGCATTTCTGTGTAGTTGTAGAAAGAAATGAGGAGGGCTAAAGTGGTATTTACAGTCAACTACAACTCATTGCTTTTTCTGAGATATAGAGACGTTCATTTTACTCTCTCTTACTGACATTTACATTTGGCTGAAAACTCTACCTTACAGGCAAAGAGACGTGGCTTACTCCTAGAGAATGTTTTAGAATTTTGACTTTTCTTCTGTTAGTTTGAAAATTCTCCTAGAAACTAGAAAATAAATTGTTGTTCTCTTTTCAACTCTAATGGAGTTATTTTCCCACTGATGGATTTCTGTATCCATTCTCTGCTTTCATTCCTGAGAAGGTGCATAGCTTGCACAAAGTGCAGGTAAATGTTAGAAAAAGACATTGAGACAATTCATGCATTGTATTCAAGCCTGTGCATTTACTTTCTGATTTCCTGAGAAATGTTAGTGTGGTTTTATGGAGAGGAAAGAGAAAAATGGCGATCATGTAGGGATAGGAGTATTGCTTCAGTTATTTGAATTTTAAAACACAATTTAAACTGTGTGATTATAAAGTTTGGAATGAAGGGAAAAATGGGTTAATTTGTGTCCTTTCCCAGAAATTGATAAAAGTATCTATGGAATAAACTTGTTATTCAATTTCGTTTGAGAAATGTGGGTATTTTTTTCTAAATATAAAAGCCCTTTAGTTGTCAAGAAAAAGCAATAAATCCAGTTTTGAAAAATAAAAGGCTCCTGTTTGAGTAACAATTCCTTTATGCCACATGAAAGTTTTAAAGCAAACCAATGAATGGAATCACTTTGTAGGGATTCCATTAGATTACCGCTAATTAGAAAAGTAAAGGCCACTTCAGAGATAGTTGTGTAGAATTAAACTGTACTACAGGGAGCTTTTGACTGAGTCTCCAGCGCTTCAAATGCCCTGTATGTCCCGGTGATATCTAAAAATGAGGCACCGATCGGGTCTGAATCTTCAAGGACTGAGCCAGTTATGATCACAGTGTCCTGCTGGTAACACTTAGCACTATTCATATTCTTATTTTCATTTACAGAAACATGATGTTTTCAAACTATAAAATAGGATTTAAAAATTTAAATGATTTTACCAAACCAATTTGTTTTATCCATTGTTAAAGTATCAATTACTTAAAACAATGCAGCATACGGAAAATAAGGTGATTTTGAAATATTCGGGCAACCAATGACATGGTTTGCATATGTAAAGAACCTAGTAGGAAAAAAAGTCTTTTATTTTCTCTTTATATTGTAAAAGGAAGATTGTTGTCTTCGCCTATGCTGTACTGGGGGGCAGCAAGATGGTTACATTGTACATGTGAAGAAAGCACATACTTCAGTGATTCTTATAAAGAACATTCACCAATAATAATTTTAATGAAACTCATATTCACCTGAATAACAGCAGCAATGAAGTGAACTCAGCCTTCCTTTAGCTTTGTCAGTTCAATGAGGTGTTAACTTTGTGGCCAATGAGAGGATGCGCATGTTAAATACAGCTAACTGCTTTCTTTCACTCCATTTTTAAAATAGTTACATTCAGCAATGCGTTTACAAGGGAAACTTTTCACTGTCAAATTTTAATTTAATGAAATCAGCAGTTTTCTGCATTCACAGAATGTAATGAAATGGCCTCTTGGGAAGAAGGTAAGATAGAACCAGTATCAAACTTCAGACCCTCTTGTTCATGTCTTCAGGGAAAACAATTGCTCTTTCCACCTTTCGGCCCTAACCTTAAATAATTTACTGCAAATCATTTCCAAATTGTTGAAAACACATATTATTCTTTCTTCACTACAAATTCTTTGTTTTCTATAACAATATATGAAAAGGAAACTTTAAACAATACAAATAGAAACAATAAGTCTTTCTTGATCTAATAATTTTAAGTATCTCTATTAGACAGGACTAATCAAACTAAAAATAATATCTTCAAGTAAAATGTAGCATTTCATATTAATGAACAGGACTCTAACATAGAACCAGTAAATTGTTCAAACATTTAATCCACAGATGCACAGCAAAATCTTTTTAACTTTATCAACCTCATATTTTGAAGCAATTATGCTAGGATTTATTCAATCACTTAAACCACAAATACAAGCCATCCCTAGTCTTTTCTCTTTCCTACCACATTTCACAGGTCCTTAAAATCTGTTGATTTTTTCAACTTAATTGTCCTTAAATAACAACTGATGCTAATTACCAGTGACAACACAAATTGTTGTCATCTCCCTGTTGAAGTAAGGTATGCTCCACTCTGAGGCCAGTATCCATGAGAATCACATCCTGTTTTCCCATCCTCAACGGTGAGCCAACAGACACACGTCATCCTGTTTTTGTTCTCATTGCTTGGTCAGTATTCACAGTGGGTACCACTTCTTAAAAATAAAACTTGACTCTGTTATCGTATCATTAACTCACAAATTTCACCATTGTCTAATTTGTCTGTGTTCCATATTTCTATCTAAACCAACACTCTGAAGCTCCTTTAACCTTCTAATATATTTCTAGGTTGGCACACTGTTCCACCCCCTGAAATACCTTTCAACCTTACCAGGTTCTCAAGGTCACTCTTCTCTCATCTGGAAAATTCTATTCCTCTTTTATGATTCTTATTAAACATTTCTTCTTTGAGAATGTATCTTATGCTTTCACCTTGGTGACCTTTTTTTGTATCAATGTTCTAATTCAGAAATATTTGCAAAATTTCGCTCACCTTTTACTCCAGTGATTTACTTACATCCCCACCTCCATCCTATTCCTGAATATCCCTGAGTGCAAACAGCATTTCATGTGTGCTTTTTCATGTCTTGCACTTTCTGTAGAATCTGGTACACACTGGGATTCAGTAAAGGTTCCTTAAATTTAATTGGCTAAATGAATCAAAACATGTAGTTTTCTAAGGACCTACTTTTACAAATTAAGGGATTATGAATCAAATGTCTAAAGTGTAGTAACACAATTAATACTAATAACAAAACCAACTCACAGTGATTGTTCACAGAGTGCTAAGAAAGCAGGTGAGGTTTTATGTTGCCCAATAGGACAAAACTGGTAATAAGAATTGAATTTTAGTTCTTTTCTTTGTTCTCAAACTCTTACCTTTAATTTCCACAATTGTTAAAAGTACTATACTATTTCTATTCCTTATAAAAATCATGGTTTAAGGCAGATGTGGGATGTTGCTGCTGTCCTATTTGTGAGGCTTAGGCAAGGGATTCTTTGAACTCTGGGGACTGGGGCCAGCAAGACTCCATCTCAAACAAAAACAAAAACAAACAAACAAACTAAGACCAAAAAAAAAAAAAATTTAAAAAGTCATGCTTTACTTACTGAGTCAGCTTTTTAAAAGTACTTTGAAGTGAAATACTTTGAAAAGTACTTTAAAGTGAAGTGTAATGATAAATCGTTTCTTGAAAAAAGTGGTTACCTTTATGTGGGTTTCAGTGAGCTACTGATATTTAATTTCTGTTTTATATTCCTTTTGTGGTTTGAAGAATTTATGAATCGTCAGAACTCATGGGAATTAGTGGAAATTGGCCAGAAAGATGAGACAGTCTAATGAAATAGAATTTACATCGAAATAAAATTGCAGAAGGCAAGAACAGCATGATTTGTTCCTGTGATATTGTGCATAGACCATAAATAGAACCCTTTCAAAAATATTCTGAAAAAGAGTTTCATTTCTTGCAAGATGCACATTTGACATTAACTAAAAATGTAGGACTTTGTAATTTATATGTAAAAGTCTTCCACAAAAACATCTACACATTAGTTTAACTTGGGAAATACATTTGACAATATTGGTTCAGCCTATCAAGTCAAAGGGAACATCTTTCTATCTTCTGAAGTCTTTGTCAATCTTTTTCAAATTTCTGTAGTTTTCCTTGTAGAGGACTTTTGCTTCATTGATTAATACCTAGTTATTTAATTTTTCTTGATGCTATTGGGAATGATACTATTTTCCTAAATTTTTTTCTCATTGAGGTCATTATTAGTGTGCATAAATGCTGTTGATTCTTTATGTGTTGATTTTGTATCCTGCTACACTGCTGAAATTACTCATTAATTCTAAGAATCTTTTAATAGATTTCCTTGGGACTATCATGTCATCTGCAAATAATGATAATTAGACTTCTTTCTTTTTTATATACATTCCTAATATTTTGAGCCGTATATTGAACAGACATGGTGACAGTAAGCATCCTTCTCTTGTTCCTAATTTCAGAGGGAAATCTTTCAGTTTTTCCTCACATATATGTTTTGGCCATTGGTTAGTCATAAATGGCTTTTATCAAATTCAGGTAAGGTCCTTCTATACTTACTTCAGGTTTGTTTGTTTTTTTTAAATCATGAAAGGGTGTTGAAATTATTCAAAAATGTTTCTCTATCTATTGCTAAGATCATGTGATTTTTGCCCTTGCTTCTTGGATGTAGCATATGATGTTAATTGCTTGCCGTGCTGAACCATCTCTGCAGCCCTGAGATGAAACCTACTTGGATATGATGTGTAATCCTTTCACCAGTGGGTTGCAGTCTATTTGCCAGTATTTTACTAAGAGGATTTTTGTATCCATGTTCATTAAGGAGATTGACCTGTACTTTTCTTTTTCACTGTGTCTTTGTCTTGTTTTATGATCAGAGTGATGCTGGCTTGCAGAAATGTGTTTGGAAACACACCTTCCCTTTCAATTTCATTCAAGAGTTCCGGGACTATTTGTAATACAACGTACTTACAAGTTTTGTAGAGTACAGAGGCAAATTCATCGGTTCTTGGACTACTTTTACTTGGTAGATTTTCTTCTTTATTATTATTGCCTTGATTTCATTGCTTATTATGGGATCGTTCAAAATTTTAAGTAGTCTTGGTTTACTTTTAGTAATTCATTTGAGTCTAGGAATCTGTGCATTTCTTCAAGATATGTCAATATTTTGGAATACAATTTTTCTTAGTAGCACGAACTATCTTCTGGATTTCAGCATTGTCCATTTTGATTTTGCCCATTTCATTTCCAATTGCATTGGTGTGAGCCATGACTCACATTTGGTAAGTTTGGCTAAGGGTTTTTCTATTTTGTTTATTCTTTAAATGAACTGCTTCTTTGATTCATTGAGTCATTGTATTTTTTTAATCTCAGTTTCATTAATTTCCACTCTGATCTTTATGATAGCCCTCCTTAAATTTGGTTCAGATTATTGTTGTTTTTCAATGTATTGAGGTTAATTATTAGGTTATTTATTTGACTTCCATTTGTTTTTCTAATGTGAGAATTGACTGCAAAAATATTTTCCTCTTAGAATCACTTTCATTGTGTCCTATAAGTTCTACTGGCGTTGTCATTTGAGTTCAGAAACTGCTTGATTTCTACCATGATATTTTCTGTGACTGATTAGGTGTTTAGGACTATGTTAATAAGTTTTGAAGTGTTCCTACATTTTCTGTGATTTCTAGTTTAATTGCCCAGTCATCTGATAAGTAACATGGAGTGATTTTGACATTTTATCCTATTTATGCAGGTTTGTGTTCTGGTTTGTGGTCTAGTATGTGGCCTACTTTGGAGTCACATATGCTAATAAGAAGAATGTGTATTCTGTTTTAGTATGGTAGAATACTCTATAGATATCTATTAAGACAATTTGTTCAAGGGTGTGCTTCATATCTGGTATTTCTTCACTGATATTTTTTATTAATCTGTCCCTGTGAAAGTAGGGTATTCAGGTCACCCACTATTATTGGGTTTGTATTAATTTGATCTTTTATGTCTAACAGTATTTGTTTTGATAGGTGCTGCAGTATTTGGTGTACATAATATTTACAAGTCTTGTGTGTTCCTATTGGATTATTCACTTAACTACTATGTAGTAATCTTCTTTATCTTTTCTGATCAATATTAGCCTGAAGTTTACTTTGAGCATAAATTTGTGATCCTTGTTTGTTTTGGGTGTCCTGTTGTATGAAAAATTATTTTCCATCCTTCAAATTTTAGCTTATGAATATCTTTTTGGATTAGATGTGTTTCTTGAATGCAACAAACTGTTGGATCTGTTTTTTGATCCAGCTTGCCAATCCATGTATTTTACTTGGGAGCTGAGGCCATTAACATTCTGACTTATTACTGAAAGATGATGATTTATTCCCAACATTGTACTCTTTTCTATTGATAACTTTTTTGTCTTTTTTCTTTCCTTTTTTTTTTTTTTTTTTTTTTTTTTTTTTTTTTTTTTTTTTTTTTTTTTTTTTTTTTTTTTTTTTTTTTTTTTTTTTTTTTTTTTTTTTTGTTCATCTATCCACCCAACCTTGGTATATTTTTCTGGCTGTGTCATTTTCATCATCTCTACCTAGGATATTCTACAGTATTTTCTGGAGTGCTGCTTTGGTGTTCATAAATCTCCTGAGTTGTTCATTTTCATGGAATGCTCTTGTTTGTCCACATATCTATCTATCTATCTATCTATCTATCTATCTACTTATTTATTTATTTGGGTGCTGGGGATTGAACCTTGCACCCAAGGCCTTGTGCTTGCTGAACAAGCACTTTACACTTGAACTAAATCCCCAATCCCTGCCCACCTATTTTAAAATAAAGTTTTGCCAAGTATGTTAATCTGGGTTGGAAGTTTATGTCTTTAAATACCTCACTCCAGCCTCTCCTGGGTTTTAAATTTGTGTTGAGAAGTCTGCTGTAATTCTAATGGGCTTAACTTTATATGTGATAGTTTGATTTTCTCTTAAAGTTCTAAATTATGCTTTTGGGGGGCATCTGAGATTTTAATTATAACATGTCACATGGGCGCCTTTTTCTTTCTTTGAAGTTGGTTGGTTGGTTAGTATACTGAATGCCTTGCTTAATTGTATATTGAACTATTTTCTCATATTTGGGAAGTTTTCTACTGTGATTTCTATAAATAAATGTTTTATATTGTGTACGCTGTATTTTTGTTTTTCTCTAACTTCATTTAGAAGACCTTGGTTGGTCTTCTTAGTGTTGTCGAGTAACTGCTGGAGGAATTTTTCTTGTTCTTTTATCATTTAATGCTTCTGAGTATTTTGTCATAACTTACTATTTTGTGGTCAAATTCAAAAACCCTGTTTCACATTGGTCATTTCCAAAATTTATGAAGTCTATGGCATGTTTTAAATCTGGTGGTTCTGTCTGGTATCTTTTCTTGGATTCTATATCTGTGTAAAATTTGTTATTTTGGTCATGTCTTTCCATTTTTTTTAATTTTCTTATATATACATTGGTCATTTTGCATGTTGATTCCATGAAATTTTGAGTCATGTCCTCTTTGATCCCATCAGATTTCTTTATCTCTTCTTTAATCAATTCATAAAGTTCCACTACCTGATATTTGCTTTCCTCCCTTTAGATGCCCCCTAAATCTTCCTTTGGAGAGTTAGGAGAGCTTGAAGGCCTTGTTTTTCCATAATCATACATACATATCTGTTTGTGTCTGCGTGCGCGTGTGTGTGTAATGAGTATGTATCGAGGTCAAGTACAGTAAGAAGAAGTTGTAGTTATTCTGAAGACTTATTTTAGATAGAGTCTTTCTTCTGGTGATATGTTTGCAACTTCATTTGTCTAGAGATATTTTTCAGCCCCTCTCCTCCTTAGTTTAAATGGTTTGGGACCTGTCACAATACTGAGAGGAGAGAATTATTATAGGTTATGTGAGCAACACCTGATCAAACATCACTTATCTCAATTAAGTTCTTCATTTATACTTTTACCCTTATCAATAGTATTTACAGCTTATAATGTTTTGTCATGAGTGGCAATTCTGTATTGTGAAAGGAGAAAGGAAGAGATGGGAGAATGGGTGAAATGAGTGTAAGTCAGTATAAAGAGAGATAAATAGGTGAAATAATAATAAGTAAAAGGTAATCAAAAAGATCTTCAGTCGTATTGTTAGCAGTGTTTTATATTTGAAGTGAAGGATCAATAATAAGATTATTATGAGGGTAGGGGCAGGATGTAGCAGGAAAGAAGTGTAATTAAGGATAAAGAAATGCTGTGAGGTTGTCAGAACCTCATTTACCTGTGTATCTATAAGGTTCAGAAAAGGCAAGAGAAGACAAGGGGCTAAGTAAAATAAGAAAGAGCGAAAAAATAGGTAAGACAAAATTACTATAAGATATGATGGCAATGTCTGAGGAAAAGAAAAATATAGGGAAAACTCAAACTTGAAAGGAAATATTTGAAAAGTGGAAGAAACAAGTAAAATATAAAAATAGTGTTTTCTTAACAGCTTCTTCCCCTTTTCAACTACCCATTTGTTTGCTCAATCTGTATATGTGATCTTTCATATGGATTTTCCTTTTCAGAGTGTGAGCACTCCCCAACTCCAAAATACCTTTATTCTTAAACACTTCTCTGTTTCCAATACAACCTTCATCTGATCAGCCACTTTGGATCTCTCCTTTCGGATCTTCTTAAAACCACTGTCTTTTCCACCTTGCCTTATCCATACAGTCCACTAAGAATTTAATGTATTCATCTCAAATTTATTATTTTGGAAAACTTTAATATTCACATATCAAAAGAACTATTGTTTATCTAATATTTAATGGACTCATAGTTAACATAATTATGTTTTGAAATAAATTCCGCTGTGATTTTATAAAGTATTTCTTACTTCTATTACTTCTATTAGGTTCTTTATAATTTTAAGTGTACAGATACTCTTACAAAGTAAACATAAGATTAATCAATTATAATACTAAAGATTCAGAAATTTTGTTTGATTTTGCCAAGACAAGATGACTAATTGGAATTGAATTTGATGTCTTTGCTAAAACAACTATTTAGTTATAAAATATATTGTGTATTTTATATTGTTTTCAAACCAAAAATTTTAAAATGTATCTTAAGAAACCACTACATACATATAATTAAGGTGTGATTATTTCCTCTGACATACATTTAAAAATCCTTTGAGAGTTTGAGAATACTTAGTTATTTGAGAAATAAGGATTCCAACTCCACTAACAAATAGAAAAGCATACAGGGCAAGTAAATATTAATGTTTGTTGTATAAACATTAAATGTTTCATGATCAGAAATTAGTGTATGCTTGATTATAAAAAGCTGTAGTTAAAAAAAAAAAGCTGTAGTGTAGTTTGAAGAAATGCAGCACATATCATTTCAGCTCTATTTCTAAACTTATTCACTAATAATTGCAAGTATTGAAGATCTATATTTAGACATATAAAAGCTATGTAAATATAAAAATCACATTACTCTTACAGGTTAAACCATATAATTTCATGTAACACTTAAGGATGAAATTATGTTATTACTGGCTTTTTATGAAAATTGTCTACTGAAGGTATAAAGAAGAGGTGCTATGGGACAGAGATGAAAGATGATTTTCTATGAATTGCTAAATGCTGAAACTGAGAGATGAGTACGGTAGGGAAATCATTGCCTCATCTCTACTTTTACAAGCACTTGAATCTTTTAATAGTAAATGAGAGTGTGTTTAGTCCTTGTGCATGGCATCCTTGTTTAAATTTATTACCATCACTCCAGATAAATGGAAAGCTAATTTAATATTGTAATTACAATTTAAGCTATTCACATTGACTTATGGCCTGAAACTGATATTTAACCAAATCTCCTGATAAGCATATAGGACTGAAAATCAAAAATGCTCTGCCTAATTTCATTACCTCCTGGCATCTTTCACACTCCTTCTGGTCATCTTACTCTGACAGTGTATCAGTGAAAACTGTTCTTTTAATCCATATCCTGTGTAGGAACCTGAATATACCTCCATGAAGCAAAAAGATGTTTTTTCACCTATGGTAAGCAAGTAAAGCCATTCCATCTTTGAGATCTGAATGATAGATTCACAGGCTGCTGTGTGAATTAATTTACACAATGCCCAGGAAAACATTGTGTGATACATCAGACAATACCTTAGTGCTATGCATTACACTTTAATTTGTTATTCTAACCTAGACTTGCTGGGGAGGAAAAATACAAAACTTAAGAATTTTAGTACCTCTGACTTTAAATGCCTTGTGTTTTGATTAATATCTATAGATGTATACATTTTTTGTTAAGTCATACAAATTAAGTATCTTCATGAAAATAACTTTATATGATACAAACATGAACTAAAATAATGCTAATGTGACTAAAATTGGAATAACGAAAATGAAAATAGGGGAGGGAGATCAAGAGAAGAAGAGAGGTAAGAGGGTGGGGAGGGGAAGAGGAATAAAGATATGTTAAGTACATGTATGTATTCCTTAACATAAATATAAACTTCATGAACAGGAAACATGTACTAATGAAAACTTTATCAAAAGGAAATTATTTTTTGATAAAAGAAATGTATCATTGGTGAAATGAGAACATCAGAAGTAAAAAGAAAATAAATCTGTAAAATATTTTTGTAAATGAATTGAGAAAATTAGTTGCTTTGCAAACCCTTTTCTTTTTACTTAATGTTGCCCAATATTATAGCCCTTCTTTTAGATGGAGATTAATACTATGTATGTGATTTTTAGAAAAAAAGAAAAGGTTGTCAGATTTGTATTGTATTTTTGATGATTATATGGTATTTAAAAATTAATAGTGCTGGAAATATTATAAGTACATTTTTATGCATATGTTGTTTGGTCATTAATAGTGATAAAGGAGAATATTTTTGGCAGCATCTACCAACCCTAATGTTGTATTTGGAAAATTTATAAAACTATCTACAAAATGTTAATTTTTCTATGATATTTTATTTGTATTTTATCCTATTCTTTCTATACATAAAATTCAATGGAAGTAAAATCAATTAAAGCATTAGTTTATACAAATATGATATATAAATGAAACTACATGCAGGGTTTCAGTTTAAAAACACACATGAGCCAAATTTATAATGGAATTTAAAGTTGTTTTAACTCCACTGTGGGGAAATAAATACACTTCAAATAATTTACTTAAAAATAATTTAAATCAATTTTACACATAACTCTTTTTGTCAGTCATTCTGAAGATTCTGTATATTTGTAAAACATGTAACAATTTAAAGTTTTATTATAAAATAGCTAAATCATGACTAAAAAAGAATAAACTCATCATACTTGTTTAATTTAGTAAATTTTAAAATTCAATATTTCTAAAATATACTAAAATCTTCTTTGAAATCCCTCCCTACAGTATTACAATATTTAACTCATTAATATTTAAATATCAAGACCTTTGTTATATCAAGACCAAGTCGAAATTGTTCTTCTTAATTTTCCATTAATTTTGCTATAGGAGGTATTGACCTGCCAATGGTTGTATTGCTGTATTTGTTAAATGTTAACTTCATGATACGGATGGAGTATCCATCATCTGAAATACTTGGGACCAGACCTCAGATTTTGTTATGTCTGCATATATATACTGAGATATTTTGGGGCAGAGACCCAAGAATGAACACAAAATTCATTTGTGTTTTATGTACATTTTATACACATCACCTGAAATAATTTCTCTTTTTCATGAAACAAACTTTGTGTACCTAGAACCATCAGAAAGCAAAGGCATCTTTGTCTTGGCTGTTCATGTGCACAGTCCGTAGTTGCTCCGCATCATCCTCATTCTTGACTCTGAATTTATATGAAATCATTGAACAATCATGTAATAATTGCTACTTGATGATGTGTATGCAATTATTGTTAAGCAATCATTTTCTTCCATTTACCCACACAATAGTACTTAACAGTAAAATATATATTATAAATTCAATAAAAAATAATATATTTAGGGCAAATTTGTAGCACAATAGCACCACCAGAATACCTATGTCTGCTCTTAACCATAAAAATAAATAATAGCCGTTTTCCATGCCCATCTATAATGCAGTTTTTTGACTCAGATATAATGCTGTACACTATTTTCTTTTTCTTTTTCTTTTTTGAAGTGAGAAGAAATATTAAAAGCATTTCTGTGACCAGGAAGTGGGTCCTCTGGGAACAAGGAGGTACTTTGCTTGATGGCTTTTTCAAATATTTGCTCCAGAGTCTTCTGTCATATTAATCATGCTTGTTGACTCAGAATTTCCTCTTTGATTTTATAAACTGACAGGATTCCTTGTTCTGCTTTTACATGGTTTTAGCCTTTCCATGAGTTCATAATGCATTTTACTACATCATGTTAGCTATTCTTTTTACATTGTTGGCATAATCTGAGTTATTCAGCTTTCCATTACTATAACAAATACATTACATAATGAATGTATAAAGCAAAAAAAGTTTTTTTTTTTTTTTTTTGGCTTACAGCTTTAAAGGTTTCAGCCCATGATCAATAGATCCTGTGGGTTTAGGCCTATGGTGAAGCAGAACAGCAGAAGTGTAGAGTAGGGTAAAAATCACTCAGCTCATCACAAGGTAGGGAGCAAAGAGAGAGTGAGAAAGATCAGGGTCCCCAGTTCCCTTTTTGGGTGCACCCCTTGTGACCTAAAGTTGTCCCAAATGCCCCACCTCCTACAGATTCCACTGTGCTATAGGAACATGAATAGTTCCTCTTTTCTCATCACTCCTACCCACAAAGGTATCTGCAGTCTTTTTGACATTTTCAACAATATCCTCATGTGACAACCCACATAAACAAACAATCTTCAGCGAAAAATGAACATAAGTGGTAGCCTCACACAGGGCGTTGTGCAGAACCTATGACAGGCAACATCCAACCTGCACATGTGCCATTTTATCACTCTCCGTGGGACTTCTCACACTGGGGTATCTAGGCATGTACAGAAAGGTAGATTGCAGCTGAAGGGTGCTATAAGGGTCGTTATTCTATTGAAGTTACTGAATAAACGATGCTTTGGATACTTTCATTTTGATTGAAACTCATTAATATGAGGTCAGATGCAAAATCATGTGGATGTATAAAAATGTTTGGATTTTGGAGTAATCTGAGTTTCAGATGTTTGGGTAAGGGATGCTCAACTTTTACTCTCTTAAAACAAAACTTGTAGCAACAGCATTAGCACCATAGTAATGAAAAAGATGGTTGTTGTAAAGGTTACAGTAGTTTTAAGAGGAAAAGTAATCTGATGAAAGAAAATTTTCCCCATCATTTTCTTTACAGAGAGTTCAAACTCTGACGGTTGTGTTTTTTTCCTGTGTTGTTACCACATTGTTCCATTTGAAGATTAAGATTGGAAAAGCACTGTCTCTCTAATTTGTATCTATATATTCCACAGTAGCCTTTATAATGACTTTCCCGTATATTTGGTTGAATAGTTCTTTATCTTAAACAAAGAATTAAAAATATTTCTTATATACATGTGTGTGTGTATAATGATATTTCTTATGGATATATATACACACATATATGTGTGTATAATGATATTTCTTAGGGATACATATGTGTGTGCATGTATGTGCATGTGTGTGTGTAGGGCTATGTATGTCTGTGTAGCTGTCTGTGCATATTTAGAAAGAAAGAGAGTTCATAAGGAAATTGTATATTTTCTTGTTAAGTATATCCAGTTTAGTAAGTCGTGATAACACTTTCCTAATGATAATCTACGAACTTTACAGAATTTTGGAAAGCTATATTTTTGTATTCGAAATGCCATATCACATTTAGAGTATAAAGTTAAACACCAGAAAATTTTCTTTTTTTTGTCTAGCCCTAAAATTATGTGTACAGAAAAACATAGTATGTGTATATGTGCATGTACCTATTCATGTAATTGATTTCTATGTAATCAAGCTTGAATGTTTCCCCTGTGCAAATTATTTGATTCTATAAATGCAATTTTTTGATTTTATTAAACAGAAAGGACTTCATTTCATCATCATTCCTACTAATTACTTTACAGTTTTCAAAATTTTATTGAGGATGTGTTTATGACAGGATATTTTCTGGCAGTATGAGTTAAAGTTAAGTTTAGGCTATGTACTTTGGTACAGCCACATAGTAGTTTTGATTAAATAAAAGGAAACTAGGAGGCATATCCAATCTAAAGTAACAGGATCAGTAAAGACCAATGGGCTTGTTTCATTTCACAAAAAGAGATTTCATGCACAACGAACACATTAATTCATTTCCTATAGGAAAACTTTTGTCTATTTTCTTGAATCTATGCAATTATTACTTTTTTACACATATGAATCAAATTCTTGTATAATAGTCTTTGTACACATTAATGTTTTAGATGCTCAACGTTTTCAATATATTTTCTTCTTATATAAAATAGAGATAAATGTTATAAAATATTTTGTAACTCATTTTAATTCCTTTAAGACTGCAATATCCATGTAAACTATTTTGCATTTAATAACGAGCATCAAGGAATGCTCATATACATGTATTGTTAAGAACAATAACTATTACCATAAAATAATATCAATTATATTTTAATACAAACTAGATAGACAAAATGAAACGTGTTTGTGAGTTAGATCCAACAGCTTTGAAGTTCAGTTCTTACAAAATTACTTTTTAGATGTAATCATTGCATCAAACAAGAAGAATCTGCAGAATATTTTCATAAAGCGATTCCTTTCTATACTTGTTCAACTATATTTAGTAGGTCATCTTTTTCAAACTTGAATGAAATTTAAAGTTCTGTCTAACTTGTTACTCTCTGATAATAAAAGCACTATAATCCTTTTAGTTGCTAGAATAGTTCAATCCTTTAAAAATAGTCAACACTAGATACTTTATGTAAAGTTGGATATTTTCTCCTCTCTCATTTTAGCTTCCCCCAGCAAAGCACCTCTAAAATCTGTGTAAGCTGTTAGACTTTTCACTGTACTTCTCCTTTCTCTATCAGTGCTCTTGGCTATTACCTTCTCAGAGTGTAAATGTAGCCATGTGAATTGCTGGACAACAAAACAATATCAAATATTACGCACAAGTTTCTCTTTGCAGGAGGTGCTTTGGGGTTTCCCTTCTCTTGCTGGTAACTGGAATAGCGTTGGATGTCTCCATGTAAGCACATTAGGGTAGCGCATGGGATGATGAGAGATGTGAGTACTAGTAATCCTGTGTGCTTTGGTTTATCTCAAGGCAGCTGCTAACCATTTGAGTGTGGACATCCTGGACTACTCAGTAGTAGTGGAGATGCCAGCTAAGCCTTTATATTAGCTAAACCAGCTCACATAAGAAAACCACCACGCCAGTACTCTAAATCATGAAAAATTAAATGTTTATTGTATTAACTCTTACATTTCAGAGGATATTTTTACGAAGCAAAAGCTTACTGATACTCTCTAGAATGGAGGTTGTAATCTAGTTTAAAATGTAAGAAATATAAAAATTCTTACTTTGGCAGATGTTGGTAACTCACCACTTCTCTCCTGCTTTCTTCATTAGGCTCCATTATAAATTCTTCCACTACAATCATCACTATGTTGGGCAGTGCTTCTGCTTGTATCAACTGTTTAACAGCTCCACTTCTAATTTCATTTTATTGAGTTTTCTACTCCTGAAACTATATATTCACCTTTATTCTGCTTAGTTGTTTTGCCTCTGCTAACGCCTTTTGACTAACAGCTTTGTCAAGCAACCCTAAGGCATTAGACCAACTGCAGATTCCAGGAGTCCTCTCTGGAAAGTGTGTACATTTGACTAAGTGTGTGGGAGAGTATGTCTCTTTCCCTAACATTACCCAGGCCAGGCAGACTCAATAGTCAGAAACCAATTCAATGTGCTCCCTAATTACAGGGTATTATTCTAACACCTGCAAGTAGTTTCTTAGAACTCTTACTTTTTAGTATTAAGGAGAAAGAACTGTGGCATTCAACATGAGGGAATAGATCGTGGGGCACAATGAAATTGCATGACAAAGATTGCTTTAATTTTACTGTCTTCTCTGTTTTATACCATACTTTATCCTTGGTATGAGGTTATGAGTTCCCAGTGAAGATTTTGAACACTTTCTTTTTTTCATGCTTAGAAAATTCAGCACTTAAAATTTTCATTTATCTTTTTTTTTTTTTTTTGTACCAGGAATCGAACTCAGGGCCTCATGCTTGCGAGGCAAACACTCTAAGCACTGAGCTAAATCCCCAGCCCTCATTTATCTTCATGGGGGCTCAAACAAGTGAAGGTAAAAAGTGTCATGTTTTTCTTTTTTTTTTTCCTAGTGCTGGGCATTGAACCTGGGCCCTTTTGCTTGCAAGGCAAGCAGTCTACTGAGATAAATCCCCAGCAAAAAATGTCATGTTTTAAAATTCAGTTCCATTCATTTTGGCCTAACATCATATGTTCAAATCATGTACCTCAAATTCAAATATTGTACTGGGAAAAAAGCATGTGATTATCAGAGTTCAAAAATATCATTTGAAGCTTCCAATTTGTCTCATTATAACCCTTATCAAAATTTGACATATTTAATCTTTTAAAAAGCAGATACTGTTTTAACAAACGAAAGACAATCAATTTGTGTTTGAATTAAGATTTATAACCATGAATAAAGTGCACTTATAATTTTATTTTGCACCATCACACCAAAAATGCAATTCCCTTTGTGGAGATAATGTTATAAGAAAAAGAACCCAGAGAGCAAGGTCCTGAAGGCTTATACTTTCTGTCTCTGTTATTATTAAACGTGTCATCTTAGCTGAGATGCTTATTTTTTTATCATTTTTGAACAGTATAGCATCAATGATTTTAAATATAGGCTTATCACTAAGATTAAAGATAACAAATTACAACTTCAAATAAATTTAAACACAATTTAAAAAACAATTTTCCTTAATCCTTATTATCATGATTTATAATGTGGGGTTTGAATGGCGTAGTTTCTCAGCTCAAAATTAGAAGCAGTTTCCCCTGAGCTTCAGAAAACTCCTCACTGCTGCAAGCGCCCCAGTGTTCCTCCCTCCAGAATGTGGGGTGCACAAGGCAGAGACGACCCAAATCCTCACGATAGGGCTCCATGGGCAACTGTCCTAGAAATCTAAAGGGAGCAGACTTTTGAATACCAGCATCTGAGGTGCTGACAGACCCACAAGTGCCGAAGAATTCCATGTCAAAGCTGTGATTTTAGCATGATCATTATGCTGCAATAAACCTACAACAGCTTTATGTCAGGATAAGCCATGAAACGCCCCTCTGGATTAAACGTATCACTGACCTATTTGCCACTGTGCTACTAATCTCTGTATTCTAGAAAATACCAACCACAGAAGGCATTCATCACTAGGCCCTTTCTTAAACCACTACTTGGCAAGTCTGCTTTAAGAAATATTTGCATCTCGCTCCAAAATACTCAAGAAACGAATTTTAAACTGTGTTGAAAAAGTAATGAACACGAAAGTTGGAATTTCAAATAAACAGAATGGAGAACAATATGAATACATTTTAGCTTATGAGTTTTTGATTCTAAGTCAAGCATAAGTAAATTTATTTAGCAGGTGATTACAGCTGTTAGTGTGGAAATGGGTTTCTGGCTAAATGGATAGGTTTATTATTTATAAATTTGTTTAACTTTCATTTGTTGCAGGTGCCCAGGTGCTCCAGCAATACACGGCAAAATATATTTTAGATGGATAAATACATGAATCCTAATGCAACATGTTGCCTACTCAAGAAATAATTAAATTTAGACCAGGACAAGTGCTATAGCAGAGAAATCAATGCGGACAGAACACTTAATTTACGAGACAAATGGCTGTGGTCAACAGAGTCAGTACAGAGCGACCGGACTGCAGTCGTGGCAGGGAGCCACCCCCTCACTGTGGAACCCGCGGGCAACACACCGGGAGAAGGAAAGGCTTTCCAAAACCTTCCGCCTAGAGCAAAATTCGGCCGCTGAAAATTTAGATGGATGAGATTTTGATGGCAAACTCATTTGAGTTGGAACTTAATGAAATTGTTAGTTGTGCAAAGGAAAGTAACCAAGAATCAATCCCTTAGACACCTCTGGGTTTGTTTTCGTACATAGCATTGCGAGAGTACTTTGCTATATTTCACTTATTTGTCTTCAGGCATGGAAAGATCTGGTGAATAATAATCATTAATGACAATTAATGCATACATGAGAAATAAAATATAGACAATTATTTCATTTTGAGTTTTTTGAAAGAACAGTACTATTAAGATAAATACTGGGTTGGGGATTTAGTTCAAGTGGTAGAACACTTGCCTAGCATGCATGAGGCCCTGAGTTCAACCCCCAGCACAAAAAAAAAAAAAAAAAAAAAAATGAAGATAGCATTGTGTCATTGTAAATAACATGCATCGAAAGTTTGCATTTCAAGTTTTTTTTAAAAAACTTTGCTCATTTTGGGTATTTTCAATGTTCTATGTTAAATATTGAGTGATAAAAGTTTTAGTTTTTAAACACATATAACTTCAAAAATATTCCAAGTAGTAAGTTACTATTCTGGTAAGAATGGTGGGCATATAAATTTTGGTACACTGTTAATCCTAATGTTGATTTTTTTTTTAAACACAATGTATAATCATGTTTTAAAAAACTATTTTCACCGGTATTTTATGTAAGCAGATATTTTATGCACAGAATTAGTAGAAATACCTTAATTAATGACCATTCGATTTTTATTTTTGTAATATAAAGTGATGTTTCCTTCTATAGCCCTAGTGGCAAATGACAAGCCTGTCAAATGGAATTTTGAAAAATTATAATTCTCAGTTCACTATCGTTAATTTGTCACACAATTTTCAATCAAATTAATGACTAATAACTACCTTATCAGGAGTAGTATCTACAGAAATTCAAGGGAAGATTTGAGACTCATCATTTATATAGGTAATAATTATAGTGACCTTATAATAGCTATTGATCAAAGCAAAATCACTCTCGAGAGGAAAAAGGGGGCATTACATATATGAGCAAGATTGTCCTGGGAAAATCAGGGTAACTATCTCCATCATTGCCATTTGTGATTGGGACCACTTATATATAAAAATAACACTGTGTAAATTCTCTAAGACAGAACTACAAATAAGACACAAAGGAAGTCATAATGGAAGAAGAAATATATGTATGTATTGGATTGAAAGTATCTTTGTTCAAGTTTCTCAAATATATTAATAAAATGCTTACTTACGATTGGGGGACTTTACTATGCTAAAGGGAAATGTAACTGGTCAGATGTGGTCAGTATTATGTTGGAAATATATTTTTTTTTCTTAAGAAAAATCTGTATGTATGTAATTTTCTAAGAAAATTTCAAAATAAATTAATATCGTCATGACCACATGCCTTAAGGACAGTTCTTAAAAGAGTTATCAAATAATGAAGCATGTGGGTACAATTTATATAGACTTTACTTTTTAACTAATTTTTTCCTTTTATTTTAGTGGTATATTTTAGATATAATCATCGCATTCATTATAGACAATTTGTACCTATACATGCTATGGCTTGCCTCTTTCTTCTTTCTCCTTTCCCTTTCCTCTCTTCAATCCCTCTTCCCCTCCTTATTTACAAAAACTGTGTTTACATTTTTCTTTCTATTCTTTTTTTTGTTCTTGTCCCTCCCTCTCCCCTCCCTGTTTTCCTTCACTTTTTAACAATTTCTTCCCTTTTCCCAGTAGAAGCCAAAGTAGGAATGCTTCCAGAGCAATTTTCCACAATAGAAGTTTGTACAAATGGCTGGAGACTGAGTGGCACCAGGAGAGTGGAAAGTCCTGGGACCCCGAGCCTTAGGGAGGGCTTCTAATCGTGTCCTTGGCTTAATCTTAAGGTTCAACACCTGATTTTCCTAGTAAAGAGCTGAGGAAGATCATTGTAAAGATTTTGACAAAAGTGGAGAATAACAATTATTATCAAAAAGGACCAAAACAAGTTTTATGTAAAAGATTTCTACTTTAGGAGCAAAGACTTATATGACCTGGGTGAGAGCAGTTGCCCCATTCCAGCTCTTATTCTTGTCTCGCTTAGATAGGAAGAAAAGGCTACGAGAGCTTCATCAATGTCACGTGTCAGGTCAATTTAAAGAAGACGATCTAATCGTAAGACTACGGAACACTTGTCCTTGTCTACATCTGCTGACCAAACCAACAGAAATTCAGCAAAACAGATTGCAGTTGAAAGAGCTTTCTCATTTTCTTATGCTTTGTCTTTTTCTTTTTTTTTTTTTTTTTTTTTTTTTTTTTTTTTTTTTTTTTTTTTTTTTTTTTTTTTTTTTTTTTTTTTTTTTTTTTTTTTTTTTTTTTTTTTTTTTTTTTTTTTTTGGCCAGAGTCTTGCTAAATCACAAAGTTGCCTAGACTTTGCTAAAACTTGAGACTTTCCTGCCTTGCTCTCCCAGAATCTTAGCACTACAGGCCTGCACCACAACATCAGATTCCTGAAAAGAAATACGTAAGAAACTCATAATCAGTAGGCAATAGAAAAGCTGTACTAAGGAATTTGAATTCTCTAGTATATATAGCAATAGCAAACATTAAAAGAACCTAACATAGGGAGGTTAAAATAAAACTCCCCACTAAAGGCCAGTTTATCTCCATTTTACTTATCAATATGTCAGGACCATCTGTCATAAAAAATTTATGAGGTTTTCTAAAAGACAAAAGAGAAGCACAGTCTGAAGAGACAGAATAAGCAAGAAAGCAAATTCATTGACACATATGCAGGAATAAGATATAGAATTGAAAATAATCTTGATAATAACTTAAGAGCACTTATAGAAAAAGCTGTAAATAAGCTGGGAATTCTAAAAGAAATGAAAATCATAAGAATAAAAGACAAAAGAACAATAGAAATGAAGAAAGCCTTTGACAGCCTCATCATCTGGCAGGAAATGATAAGAAAATAATTAGTAAAGTAGAATATAGGACCATTCACCCTAACGCAGTCTATGAAAATAATTTTAATATAGAAACCAGTTAAAAATATTACAAGAAATGAAAACTACATATCAATATGCCTTATAAACATAGATATGAAATCCTGAACAAAATGCTAGCAAACAAAATTCAGTGGTGAACAAATCACAAAATTGGGGTTTATTCCAGGAATGGAAAGATATACCAACTTTTAAAAATTGAGCGACTTATTATATCGATAAACTAGCAAAATCAAATAATTATACCACATGATACAGAAAGAGTATTGGAAAAAAAATCCAATACTCATTCATGGTAAAACTCTCAACAAACTAGGAACAGGAGGAGAACTTCCTTATTTTGACAAAGAATATCTAGGGGGAAAAACCTAGCATCATTTTTAGTAAGAAACTTCTCCTTAAAGTAGGGAACAAAGAAAAAATGTCCCCTTTTATTACTCCTCAATATCATTTTGGAATCTTTAGCTGGCACAATAAAAAAGAAAGGAAATAGAATGTATACAGATTGGAAAGAAGAAATAAAACTATTTGCAAATTTAATAAGAGTTCATGCTTAAAATCAAAAATCAGTGTGGCAAATGATCCTGGAACTAAGCTAATATTGTAATGTCATGAGATAAAGTTACATATAAAATTAAATTATGTGCCATTTACTAGCAACAACTAGAATTTGAAATTAAAAAAAATCAATATGAAATACAATTTAAAATAACAGAAAAGGAAATTTATGAATGTATTTATGAATGTAATTTATGATTGTAAAAATATTTAGTAGCTATATGTTGAAAACTATAAAACTTTGTGGACAATAATTAAAGAATACCAAAGCACATGAATAATTATTACATGTTCATGGGTTGAAAGATTTAATATTTCTGAAATTTTTATTTTCTAAATTATCCATATAATAAAGGTAATCCCAATTAAAATTCATTTAAGATATTTTATAAATGTTATGTTTAATCTTGATTTTCAACTTGATTTGCTTGTGTGATATCTAAGAAATTAGTCCACACATTTCTGGGTGTATCTGAGTGGGTAAAGGGGCATCACTTTACGGACTACATTGGGTCCCTAAGTCCTTCCTCTCTGGGTCTTTTCCCTTCACAGATGCCATGAGTTAACCAGCTGCCCTTCGCCATGACATTCCACCATGTAGTCTCTCATTTGGAACTAACTCATCATGGACTGAAACCTCTGAAACCAGGAGTTGAAATAAACCATCTTCCTTTATGTTACCTATGACACATATTTTGTCCCAGCAATGGAAAACTCACCAATATGGAAAATCTGTACTGAGATTGGGGTCACTATACCTGACTGTGTTCTTTAGAAGCAGAAAACAAAATTGGAAAGGTTTGGAGATGTAGGCTACAAAAGCCTTGGGATGCTATATGTAAAGATTGATGGGCAATTCTGGTGGGAACTGAGAAGACCAGAATGCTGTTTGGAATGTGAATAGTAAAAACTTTACTCATGAGAATTCAGATGAAAATGAGATGTCTATTGGAAATTAAATTAGAGGCCACACATATTGCATTCTGTCAAGGAGCTGGTCTATATTTTGTCCTTTTTCTAAAACTTTATATGAGGCTGAATTTGAAGGCAATGGACTAACAAAACTGGTGGAGGGAATTTCAAGGTAGCACAACATTCAGGCTGTGACATGGGTACTGCTGGCTGCTTTTAATCAGATTTACAGTGAGAATTAGAAAGAAAAAGACAGCATAAAGATTATTTTAAACATTTAGTTTGTCCACAAAAGAAGCATGTAAAGTTGGGGCCAAAGAAAGTATGATTGATGAAGTATGATTAAAAAGAAAAAAAAGAAGAAGAAGAAGAAGAAGAAGAAGAAGAAGGAGAAGGAGAAGGAGAAGGAGAAGGAGAAGGAGAAGGAGAAGGAGAAGGAGAAGGAGAAGGAGAAGGAGAAGGAGAAGGAGAAGGAGAAGGAGAAGGAGAAGAAGAAGAAGAAGAAAAAGAAGAAACCTGGCCAAGAAGAAGCACTACTTCATGCATACCAACAATGAGATAGACCCATCATGAGCTTCAGGGTTCAAAACTGTAAACATGGCATTTGATGTGATACTCTCTGGACTTCTTGCTGAGAAAGACTACCCAGGAAATGGATTTTCCAGGGTTCATTTCACCATTCTCTGTCTCGCAGTTACCTCCGAGGTGCTGGTTACTGCTCACACAGCCAGCGAACCTTAGCTTTGTCCACGTGGTGATAGTTTTTCAGGCGTTTCCAGCACAAGAGTCGTGGGGTCATAGAGGCTTCCATCCAGACTTTAGAGGAGGGCTTGGGAGCCCTGACAATGTGTCTCAGGGTTTGAGTTTCAGCAGAAGCCCTGGAAAGGGCAAGGCATGAAGTTATGAGAAAAAAGCCAATGTTACAATGCAGTCAAGACCCCGGGAAGTTGGAGATACAAGGAATGTGGGGTGTCGGCCAAGGAACATTATAGAGACACTGTGTTGGCTTCAGCTGGCAAGGTCATTGCAGTGGGGCTGCCCAAGCCCTTGAAGACCTCACATCTTGCCTTCATATACCCCAAACATTGAACATGGAACTACAGTATTTAGCATTTGTCCTGAAATGTTCTTTTCAGTCTTGCTTTGAACCTACCCCTTTCTATTTCTGATTCCTCTCTTTTTTCCATTGGATGTTTACCTCGTATCACTCTAGTTAGGGAGCAAGCAAATTGATTTATTTTATTTTTATTTTAACTGGGGCTTTTTGCCTTGAGTCTTAGAGGAGACTTTAGACTTGAACTTTTATGCAACCTGAGTCTGCTGAGATTTAGGAGAAGGAACTAGCACATTTAGGGTTATAAACAGGATAATTACACCATGTTAGGCATTATTATGACCTTGTTATTGTCTTAATTTAGAGATTTTGTGTGGCAAGAAGATCTAATTTGGTGTCAAGGTGACAAGATGTAGATTTGTAATGGGTGCTGTTGATTATCAGCCTTTTTGGAGTGGGAGATGTCTGAGAGATTTGTAAAGCACACTGCTGTGTTTCACTCTGTGGGGCATGACGCTGTGCCCTTGGGGACTGTATTTGCCACATGGTCCCTTTTCCTCTGTCTTTTCCCTTTCTATCAGCTCCAAAGATGCCACGAATTAAGCAACCATCCTCTGCCCTGCCCCTCTGCCATGAAATGTCTGCTGTGGAGAAAATCAACCATGGAGTGAAACCTCTAAAACCATGAGCTAAATAAACCCTACAACTTTTAAGTGAAGTATTTTCTAACAGCAAAAGAAAAGCCTATTAATACAATCAATATTGAAAATGCCAGTTAGAAAGCCCATATGGGAAGGGAAAAGACCTAAAATGTAACATACAATACAAAGGTTGGATCTCCAACCTTTCTTTTAATTACACTTTATCATTTGGAGAAGTGTTCAGTTGACAGAAAATTGAGAGAAATGTACAAAGATTTCCCATACCACTCTGACCTCCACACATAAAAAGCCTTTTCTTTATTACTATCACTCAGATAGAATGGTATATTTGTTATACTTAATCAACCTACATTGAAATTTTCACGTCCAAATACTTAGTTTGACATATTCTGTGCATCATTTTCTAAAATATTTGAATGTATGATTTCTTGAAGAACAAATTTTATAATATTCTATACTTTAGTCATAGTATTAAATGGGTTATGGCTAGGAGCACTGAAAATGTCAAACGTAGGGAAATTTAAATATTGTTTCTGAAAGTACCAAATGTTTGTCTGTATGTGCAGTCTTCATTTTAGAATACAGAAGGAAACCTACCCTTACATAAAAATTCTAAATTTAAGTATGTCCTAAGTATTGTGAAGTACTTATGCAGGTAGTTTGGTTATCTTAACTAAAGGAAATACAAATGAAGAATATTTCAATTTCATCATGTAATTAATGGTAAGAGAAATGGGCGGCAACATTTCTGATGTAGAAGAGATAATAAGGATCAGAGTTGTTTCTGTATTTATTTAAACTAATATTTCACACAAATTGTTTTCTCATATAACAAAACTGATATGTGCATTAAAAAGAGAAATAAAAGTTATTGAGAGAGTAAAAATATTTTTTCACTTCCAATTTTCTTTTCTTTTCTTTTGTTCTTTCCCATTTTATTAAATGCATTTTCTTTTCTAATAAATAAAAGTATACTGGCAGGTTACTCAAGAAAGAAACAGCATCCTGATACAGCCTTTCTTATATTTCCTTTGAAAAATTCATTGAAGTAATGTCATAAAAAATATAGAGGCTTCTTTAAGTTTTTGATAAAAAACCTATTTGGGATGTGAGCAACTTGTCCCCTCTCCGTGGAATTGTTGATTTGAACTTCAGCGGTAAATGGCCTTCCCGTCTTGTTGCTGGGGATATATTAAAGCATTTGGCAGGTTACTGCTTTGTGTCAGCTTCTGTCACTGGATAAAATATTCTTGTGCAGAATAGAAAAGACCTTCCGGGAGCAGAGGAGGGTTTAGGCGCTACCAGTATTGTGGGAAACTCAACGTTTATCCTGTAGTTCAGCAAGACTAATGAAAATAGGAAGCAATCTAATACAGTTATGTAGGAGACAGAGAATTGAAAGGAAAAGGAGGGCTGGAATTCTGAAATTAATTTCATACTCCATTGCGCATTAGTTTGTTGAGCCACCACAACAAAGTACCACAAACTGGCTTGAACAAAGGCAATATATTGCCTCACAGTTCAGCAGACTAGAATTCCAAGGTCAGGGTTGGTCCCTGATAACGGAGTGCTGTGAGGAAAGAAACTGTTCTATGTCTTTCTCCTGGCTAGTGCGAGACAGTCATCTACCCGTGTCTTTTTGCCATCTTCTCTTTATACTTTTCTGTGTGCCCATATTCTTGTCCTTAGGACACCAGTTGTATTTAATGAGGCTCCACACTAATGACCTCACATTAAAATGATGATCACTGTAAAAATCTTAAATCCAAATCTGATAGTTTTTCAAGGCATTGAGGACGAAGATTTCAGGGAGCACATTTCAAATGATACCACCTTAAAACAACAAGAAATAGTTATTTTACCCATAGTCTCTTGAAGGTGCAGTTTCATTTGATCATGCCAACAAATATATTCATACAATTTGATCCAAATTTAATAAGTACCCAAGAAAATTAGTTCTTTATTAAACATACATAAAAGAAAAGCTATTGGTGAAAATAATCACTTTCTCTTGGTCGAAGTCACATCTGCAAGCACTTGGAATTTTTGATATAGAGGAAAATCTTGTGGTTTCTTCATACTTCATCTTTTGCCCCGAGTCTTCATGTATTTCTTAATATTCAAAATATTCATTATATATTCTCTATATTCTATCAACACAGATTGGATATGTACTGCATGTATACAATTATAAAGGTTCTCATTTAATATACGTAACGTTGTAGTGCTGTGTATTCACAGAATACACTCCAAACACATGCTTTGCATTAAATTTAGTGAAGGAAAATAAATATCCATTTTTCCTATGGTGACCTTGCAGAGCAGGAATTGGTACAGCACATGTCTTCACAGCATCCTCATTCCTCACCTACATAGGGTCTCACTGGAAGTGCGCAGCTCTTCTTGATAACATCCCTGTAACATCCAGGGGCTTGTTTTGACTAACGAGTTTAATTTTTAGTGCTGCAGCATTTTCTAGTTTCTTCAGAGTTTACAGTGCTACTAGAGGATTCACAAAGATAGTATCATCTACCTTCTTTGTTTAAAAGAATATTTATAAACTTTGGGATCTCCATTTGTGAACCTAACTCAAAGGCTGCATGTCTTGCCTTCTTAATAAAGGACCACTAAGCAGAAATAGTTCCCAAATTTCCCTAAGTAATTAACCTATCTCTCCTAGTTCTGACTTCTTAGAAATCTCCCTTTCATGTGACCTTCTAGAGTTAGCAGATGAAACGGAATGAGATTGAAAAAGACACTAGTTAAAATAAACACCACCAATGTTCTTTATTTCCTTCACAATGGTTGCAGTCATTTTAGGCTTTTCCCATAATCCATTTCAGCTCCTTACCCTTAAGCAATGGTGACCCAGGAGATAACGGTGTTCATGTCTTTGTTTTAGGTCATAATTTGCATTTTCATTAATCTGTTTATATCCCACAGTCTACTTTATATTATTTTTTCATTGTTATTGTTTTAGTTATATTTTTTAAAGTCTAATATATTGTTGTGGACTCTGTACAACATCTTAAATTGTATAACTAGAAAATTCAATGATGCTACTAAATGTTCTCCAGCATGAAAAAGAATTTTGTTATATATTTTGTTCTGTTTATGCCTGTGTGGTTTTGCACCTCCAGGAGAAGTAAATGGAAGCATGTTCTTAGTAAATAAAACAATTCAAAATGTGAAATAAAATGTATTTAATGAGAATTATATCTTAATTAAATTTCTGAATGTTATAAAACATTATTAAGATGTAAGGATAGATTAATTTTTCTCATTCATGACAGAATCATTTAGACATTTAGGTACTTTGAGCTTTAGTTCTCTTTCTGTAACAGAAAAAACTCTTCAGTACATTTTTAAGATAGCAGAATATATAGATATCCTAAGCAAATACACTTTTAGTAACTTAAAATTGTTATTTAATATTGTTATTTTTCATTAGAATTATCATATGTCATACCATAATAAAAATATGAAATATATATAAATATATATCTACATATATATATAAATATATATGTAGACATATATATGCCAGATTTCACCTGGAATGATAGTCATTTAAAGTTCAAATAGTCTGATGAAATTAGAAGGTAGAGTGAGTCATAACTAATGTTTTATTTAGGAAAAAAAACCAAAATGTCAATAATTGAATTATCTGGGAGTTTTCATAAGAAAAGCAAGAGTAGTTTTGAGAGGCAGCCTAGATTGTTTACAGAATTATCTCTATGTTGTTATAAAGAGACATATATTCAAAGGTGTTCGAAGAAAATCATGTAGAATTTGGAACTGTTCCAATTACAAATATAGTTCAAATGGTAAAACTGTGTGACACATTTTCTTTAATTCACATAAGAGCCATCAAGCCTTGAGGATGTCACATGTGTAACAGTCAACCAATTTCCAACAAAAAGTAATAAGTAATAATTTATCCAAACCTTGTACAGATACTGGGAAAGACACTCTGACCAAGAGAACATGGAAACCTGAGACTTGGGTTCCAAATAAGATTGTAGAGTCTCATTCCTTAAAGATAAAAATAGGGTATCTATCTTCCGGGGATTACTTTATTGCAGACCTAGGATTAAAGCAGGGAGATGAATGAAGCAGGCATTAGAGTTTCATTCCAGGACTGTAACTCAATAAATTTCTTGAATTCACCATTTTCACCTTGTAACAGATTCAGCAATGCAGCAAAATTACCAGGCAACCCAATTTCTTAGGGTTGTAGCAATGTCACAGATAATTAACTAGAAACTGGGGTTTTGTCCTGGTTTCAATAAATTGGCCAGCTGGACCACCAGCAACATCTCCCTGTGTAGTTATAGAAATCTAGCAGCATGTTAATAAAAGCCTCCGGGAGGTCCCACAGACTACTGGCTGGCATCTACAGAAGATATAGCTCTGGGTAAAATAAAAATATATATTTAGCATTCCTTTTTCAGGGCAAAGAATACAAGAATACACAGTGCATGGATGTAGATTTGTAGGTGTTTCAGGTAGTCTAGGCAGTATTAAAATTACTGAGATATTTTGGAAAAATTGTTTTTTGTAGCTCCCCTTTACAGTGCTACTAATCCAACAAGTCACAGCAGCCAATACTTACTACTCAAAGGAAAAACACAGTTTCAGTTTAAATAAAGCCCAACCTAGTACATGTTATTTATAAATTTCATGGTGAAGAAAATGTTCCTTCTCAACACTCTTGTATTAAACCAATGTTTCTAATACCTGATATTTTTCACTTTTGAATTGTCAGTGCTGTTAAAATTGAAGTTAGTCTAACAGAAATAAGTGAGAATTCGAAAAGTAATGAAAAATAATCTTAATTTATGTTTAATTAAATTGAGTTAGATTATTAAGCATGGCATAAATAATACCATCCAAAACTTTTGAATAATTCAATTAGTTTAACATTGACTACTGAGGAAAAACAAAATGGAGAATATGATCCTATGCATTCTTTTACATATTTCTCATAATTTAAGTTAGTAAAGATTATATTTTTGCCTATATCTTCAACATTCCAAATGAATAATAGTAATGATTTTTGATAGATTTGTTATAGGATTTTAATATTTTCAAATTTATGGTAAAAATAAAAAAAAGGCTTAGGTTCAACTAGTGCTATTTTTTCTTCAGTTTTCAAGTAAATAAAAGCTCTAATTATAAGATCCATTTCCCAGGGAACCAGTCAGAGACTGTAAAATTTAATGGCAATTTTCTCACATTATCACTTTGGATATTGCACATATCCATTTTTAGTCAGTATTTTTCAGATTTTGACATCGAAATACTTAATGTTCACATAAAAGTTAAATTGATGTGCTAATAACATTGAAACTAAAATTTTAGAACATTTCCTTAATCTAAATAATTTTTCAATATGTATGACCATTTCTTATCTGTATGTTATAAATACTACATATATAAAAACAAGGACAGAGTCCAACCAAAAGCTTCACTACAAAAGGTTCCTATGATATTTTTATCTGTAAAATATTTTAAAATCTTAAAAATTTAGATTATATTATAAAAATACAATGTAGAATTTGAAGGAAAAAAAATATGTTACTGACATGTAGCCCTAGACAAATGATATATTCTTCTCTGTAAGTCATCAATGAAGACATGATATATACATGCAAAAGGACAGGTACCCTGAAATATGTAAAGATATGAATAAGAAATTTAAAACATGTTAAGAATGGCTGTCTTATGTGCTGGAATTACATGGCTCTAGTGGAGCTAAAAAGGAGATGCAAAACACGAGGACTCAGCACAGAAAAGAATTGGAGTCCATAAAAAAAGTAAAAGAAATCTATAAGATTAAAAATTCTATTGAAAGTGTATGCCACAGAAGTGACCACAATGAGGACAGACTATCATATATACAGGATGGACTGTGTTTGGTGATCAGTTAATGAGAGATACCTTAAAAACAAAGAAACAAATAAAAAAGAACATGAAAAATGGATCCAGCTGGGGATTTAGTTCAGTGGTTAGAGTGCTTGCCTTGCAAGCATGAGGCCCTGAGTTTGATTCCCGGTACCAAAAAAAAAAAAAAAAAAAAAAATGTATCCAATAGCTGCTACAAGAGGCAAAGTCTAATCTAAGATTAACTAGAATTTGTAAAAATTAGAAGACAAGAGAAAGGGCATAAAAATCTGCTGACGGAAGTAATAGCAGAAAACAATTTAACATACAGATACACGCAACATGAAGAAGCCTAAACAGCCACAATCATAAAAGAACTATTCCATGGCACATCATGCTTAAAATACCTGCAATTCAACACAAGAATAGGATGTTAACACCGTTAGAGACAAGCAGCAAATCACTTATAAAGGAAAACCCATTATAATTACAGCAGACTTTGCAAAACAAATCTTAAAGGTAAAGATTCCTGTACAAGGAAATCTTTCTTCTGGAGGGCATGATGGCACACATTTGTAATGCCAGGACATGGGAAGCTAAGACAAGAGGCAACTGGGGCTATATAATGAATTCAAGGCCAGCCCAGGCTACGTAGCAAGACCCTGTCTCAAAAAACATAAAACATAAAACAAAAAAAAAAACAAGGAAGGAGAAGAAGGAGGACAGGAGAGGGAAAGAGTGGAGGAGGAGGAGGAAAAAGAGGAGGAGAAAAAGAAAAGAAGAGGGGAAGGGAGAGGAGGGAAAAGGAGGGGAGGAGAGGAGAGGAGAGGAGACAAGAGAAGAGAAGAGAAGTGAAGGGAAGGGAGGGGAAGGGAAGGGAAGGCAAAGGAAGAGAAGAGAAGAGAAGAGAGAAAAAGACAAGTCAAGGAGAGCTTGGAATGAAGTGTTTCAAGCCCTAAAAGAAAACAATTTCCAACCCATGTTGACATATTCTACACAATTATTTTTCAAAATTGGTGGAGAAATAAGATAATTCCGTGATAAAAATCACCTAAAGAATTTCATAACCAACAAACTAGCATTCAAAAAAATACTCAAGGATGTCCTAGAAAGAAAAAATGAAGCTAACAGTGCCATAAGACTCAATACAATGAATGCACCAAGAGGGGCGAGCAATGAAGTAGAAGGGAAAGAAAAGGAATAAGCAGCAGGGAAATAATACAGAGATAGGAATAAGTCAGTAAGTATCAGTTTTGACTATCAATGTGCATGGTCTCAAGTCAATCAAAAGATACAGATTGAGAGAGCAGATCCAAAAACAAAACCCAACATTATTCTGTATACCAGAAACACAATAAACCACCCAAAATTCATAAACTACACATGAAAGGATGTGTTCACTGAAATGAGAATCTGAAAACAAGCAGAAGTAGCTATCTTATTTTCAGAAAAAGTGGACTTTAAGGCAAACAAGATCAAAAGAGGCAAAAAGTGACTATTTAAAGTGACTGGTTAAATGGACTATTCAACAGGAAAAGATAACGGTTATAAACATATATGCACCAAACAATGGCACAACCAACGCCATTAAAAAAAAGAAAAACTACTGGCCATAAAAGATGAGATAAATATTACTACATTTATAGTGAAGGACATTAATGTGTCACTGTCACAAATAGAAAAAGCAACCACAAAAAAAAAGTTACAAATTACGATGGTTGAACAGAACCTTTAATCAGATAGATTTAGTAGATATATACAGAGTATTCCAATTCTTCTCAACAGCACATGGAACGTTCTCCTAATAGACTACACAATAGCCAATAGACATGTTTAAGTAAATGCAAAAGAACCAAAATTGTACCATACATGTCCTCAGATCATATTGCAGTGAAAGTAGAAATCAGTGCAAATGCATGGAAATTAAGCAACACACACTTGAATAATCAAAGTGTCATGGAAGAAATTAATAAAAAAATAGAACAATTCCTAGAACTAAATAAAACTCGTACAATATGTCAGAGATTAAGAGACACAATGAAAACATACTAAAAGGGAAGTTTATAGCAGTAAATTCCACAGAAAAGCAGAGCAAGCCCAAATAAACAACCTAAGTACACAAGCCAAAGTCCTAGAAAAACAAGAACAATCTAAATCCAAAGGTAGAGATAGTACAAGGAAGGAAATCATAAAGATCATAGCAGAAATCAATGAAATGGAGACTAAAAGAACAATACAAAGAATCGACTAATTGAGGAACTGCTTCTGTCAAAGAATAAACAAAGTGAATAAAATATTAGCCAATCTTACCAAAAAAAAATGAAATAAAATAAAGGAAAGACACAAATCAATGCAGTGAGAAATGCAAAAGATGAAATCACAACAGACACCACCAAAATCTAGAAGATTACTAACAACTACATCACAAAACTGTATGCCAATAAATTGGAGAACTCAGAGTAAATGAATAATCTTTAAGATATATATGAAATAACAAAATTGAAACAAGAAGACTTTAAAACTTTGAATAATCAAATAACAGGCAATGAACTTAAAGAGGTAATTAAAAAAAAAAAAAAAAAAAAACTACCAACAAAGAAAATCTCAGGTCATGATGGATTCACTGCTGAATTTTACAAGAACTTCCTAGAAAATCTAAATCCAATACTTGGCAAACTCCAATAAAATGGGAAGACAAGGAGTGTTCCTTAAAATCATTCCTGTAAGCTACCATTACTCCAGCTCCAAAACCAAAGATCCAATCAAAAAAGAAAGCTACAGACCAATCTCTCTAATAAGCATAAATGTGTACTTTTATAGGAGCAAATCAAACTCTAAATAAAGAGCAAAATAAAAGATAAATGTTAGGAAGTAGGTAGATCTTTTTTAAATGGGAAAGTTAACAGGAGATGGAAGGGAGGGGATGGGAAGAGAGGCAAAGGATATTGAAAGACAACAGTTGAAGGAAAAAATGGAAATAGAGTTTTTGTAAATGGAAGGAGGACAAAGATTTGGAAGAAGAAAGGAGGAATGGAAGGTGTAGGGATTAGAAAAGTAATTAAGATGTGTTATGTACACATACCAATTCCCCAGGATACATTTTAATCATTTTGTCCTGCAAACCTGTACATTTCTGGAGTAAGTGTATTTTAACTTTATGGTCATAATCATTAGCATTATTTTTTAAGATTTATGCTTAATTAAAAAAAAACTGTGTACTTAAATAGTAGCACTGTTCATACGTCTGAAGCAAAAAAAAAAAAAAAAAAACATAAAATTGCTTCCTGCCAAATTAATCTGCACATTCAACGAATAGCATTGAAACAAATTTTATAGCTATAACATATCTTTCAAAAATCAAATTTCTATCATTAATTCTTTCTAGTTTCTATTCCTTATAGATTTAGAAACTCCTATGTAAAACTCATATGTAAAACTTGCTTTTGTTTAACTTCTAAATTAATGGTCCCTGTAGTTCTTTTTTACTTGTTATTACTTTTGAATAAGTTCATTACAACTCCTTCAGTAATTGCTTGTTAGAATTTATCCTTATGCCTTTCGCTCCTGAGAAAGACCTTACCAAATGAAATCCAGTCTATTCGGGACAATAGAAACACATAGAAATCATCAGGATAATTCACACATGGTAGTATTCAATAGAGGTGTAATGAAAATGAAGTCAAACAGATTTCTTCACAGGAGAAGACATCTGATAGTTATGAATATGTAGTTCTCCAGGACCAGATATTGCAAACGCTGGTCTGTAAAGTTCTCTGGGGTCCCTCCTTCTTCACTCATATGTCTCCAACATTCAAAAGCCATCATATTTTGTTTGTTCTGCTTTCCAAACTTTGTCTCCTTTTGCCATCATTCCCAGTGCTTCTGCTCAGTCCTTCTGTCTCTGGCCTGTACAAAAGTGGCTGGCTCCTACCCCGGTGTTCCTTATATGTGCCTGTCTCTCTAGTGTCCAAAACACTCTGTGTCACAAGAATTAAGTTCTAAATTATACATTTAACCGTTCCACATTCTTAAACATAATGCAGTATTCTATTATGTATGCATTAAATCACAAAATTACTTGTCTAGCCCCCAAAACCTTTTCAAACATGATCTCAAATTAAACTTTCAAGTCTCCTCCTGGAAAAAACTCAGACCGCCATACACATCCCAATATGAGCCGTGTGCTTCTCATGGCTTCTGCTTGTTTGAATTTCCGCAGACTAACATTCAACCTTGGTCAATATGGTCTCCACAATGCTTCCACCTCTTTCAATTCCAGTCTGAATTGCCTCTTTACTAAGAGGCTTTTTTCAATGCCTTCACTATTTTCACAGACTAATAGAATTAACAGCTTTGTAATCTGCATTTCAAAATCTTCTGTAAAAGCTTTCATTATAATATCTAGTAAGCTTTGTCTCAGTTTTGACAAATACACATCTTCTTTCTTATGATATGAAATTTTTCATGTGAAGATCAGATTGTTTCTTACTTTTTATTCTCAATATCCAGTATATACAAGAAGGAATGAAAGACTATCCTGATATCTAAAGATCCCAAATAGTTCCTTTGCTACGTGTTATATCTAAAATTCAAAATTCTATTAGTCATCCTGTATGTTGTAATATACTTCTGACAAATACTGCTTTTTCTATAATTCTACTTTGCAAGGGTTACACATTCTCAAGAAAAGGAAAAAAACAAATTCAGTTATTTTCCCAGTAATATATGTTATTTCTTCTGCAATAAAATCTAACCTTCCATTAGATAGATGATTTCTGATTATCCTTGAATAAATTCTCCCTTAACTAGGATAAAATTGGAATGATATTCACTTTTTTAATTGGCAATTTTTAAAACAGGCAGAGATGCAATTTAAATCCTTGTGCAGCATGTATCATGGGTCTTTTCCCTCAAAGCTAATATTTCTATCCTTCTGTACTAGACAATGAAACGAAGGAAAGCTACAAAGTACTTGAATTTTATAAGTGAAAAATAGTGCTTCTGTGGATTTAGGGAGTGTTTCATAATTGCCTGCTCTTATCTGGGGAATAATTTTAAAAGAAAAGAGTTAAGCACAATCATTCAGACATATTCATTTTAAATGCTTAGAGAAATTGAGCTCATACATGTCCTGAAAATGA
>PVJO010014581.1:0-37947 GCA_004026905.1 Hystrix cristata | reverse complement strand
TTTTAGGGGCAGGAAGAATGCCCAAGTTACAGGAAGGAAAAGAATCCAGAGGGTTTGCCACCCTTAGTTTATCAAGACCCACAGACCTTGCTGGTCCCTGCTGGTCCAGCGAGGCCTCCGTGAGAGCAGCAGGAGCAGCCGGGGCATGCGGAGGAGGGCCTGGGAGACTGCACGGGGTGAGGCGGCCCCGGTGGACAGCAGCACCGCCCTGACTCTGGCCTCTTCCTCCCAGCACTGTGTCTGGTCACCCGCAATGAAAAGGTGCGGTGGTGCACAATATCCCGAGACGAGGCGAACAAGTGCGTCAAGCTGCAGCGGAGCATGAAGAAGGCGGGGGGCCCTCCCGTTTCCTGCATCAAGAGGGGCTCCTACCACGACTGTCTCCAGGCCATCGCGGTGAGTCTGGCCGTAGGTGGGGACCAGACTGCATGTGGAAGCCAGGAAAGGGACGGAGAGGAGCAGCTTTCTTCTGGGAGCTGGGAGCTGGGCCTTGTCACAGCAAACAGTGGTTTCTGAAAGAAACAAGCCAGTTAATGTGGGAGGCTGTGTGTGGGGAGATTAGCGTCGCATTACCTTGCTACTGACAACTGTCCAAAAAGAGGCAGAAGCCATCAAATAAGGTCTGACCTGAGATATGGGGGATGTTTACATTTTAAAAAATTTATTATAGTAAAGGCACATTGACATAAATCCCCGGAGAAATACTCCCCGTGGCTTTGAACACTCTCATCCCACCGTCCTGGCTACCTTCTGCAGCAGCTCTGGAGTCCTCTTTCCTCAGTGTCTTTAGATGTGCTGTCCTGGCTGCCTCCAGGTCCTGAATCATCTCAAAACGTTCACTCTACGGTCATTTTGACTGGGGAAGAGCCAGAAATCACAGTGCCAGATCCGGCGAACAAGACGAGGACACAATGTTGTGTTTTTATGAGCTGCCTTTCCGTTGGATGCCGCTTGGCAGCAGCAATCATCAGATTCTTTATCACACCACCTAATGACACTCATGAAAGAGGGAAATGTGTCAGAAAGTGTCAAGGATGACGCGATAAGTGTGTTCAAAGCCAGGGGAAGGATTTTGAGGAGGATGCCTGGCATTGTGTCTTTTACTGTAATAGTTTTTAGAAATGTAAACATTCACAGTATATTTTGAGCACGCCCCCTCATACTTGATTTGAACAACAGTGAAAGCCAAGGTTACTCTGAAGGGTGAAACTTCTGGAGAATCGGCATTTCTAAATGCTTGAGAAACAGGCCTGGGGAGTCAGAGGCACCTTGTCCTCTTGAGGGACAGGTCGTGCATGGCCTTAGAGACACATCTGTCCACGACACTGTCAGTGGGAGGAAAGGGTTTCTGATGCCTTTTGTTTGTTGAGATGTAATAATTTTTATACTAATGTCTACTCATTTACTCAACAGACATGTTCTGTGTCTGCCACGTGCTGCAGCTGGCATAAGGCAGGTAATTGGTGCCAAAGTTGCTAACACAACCTACCAAGATTATTGTGGAAACGCAGTAGAGTCGTTCAACTACGTAGGGGAAAGTCTGGCTTGGTCAGTGCACTGGCACTTCCCGCCTGTTTAAAATGCAGATTCCTGAGTCCCATTCTAACCTAGTCAGCCTGAGAGTCTGTGAAGGAGGTCGAAAACTCTGCCCCCTCACAAGAACTCCACTTGAAATCAGAACTCCCCACTATTCACTCAAAGTTAAGGTAGAGTAGATGGTTACGAAAAAGAGGAGCAGTTAGGGATTTAGCTCAAGTGATAGAGCGCTTGCCTAGCAGGCATAACGCCCTGAGTTCGAGCCCCAGCACCACCCCCCACAAAAAAACAAACATGAAAAACCAGGGCAAAAGCTAACCAGAAACTGTAGAGGGAATATAATTTTCTAAGCTTTTATTTTTAAAACATTTATTATTGTTATTGTTATTTATTATTTTCAAGATAGGGCCTGCCTATGTAGTGCAGGCTGGCCTTGAACTCACTATGTAGCCCAGGCTGGCCTTGAACTTGCAGTGATCCTCCTGCCTCAGGCTCCCCAAGCTGAGAATACAGGTGTGCATTACCACACCCAGTTTAGTTTGAACTACATGACGAAACAAATCAACATTTTAAAATATTAAAAAAATTTGTAGCCAATAAAATTATTTACACAAACTTGAGAAAGCCCCACAGTGAACTGATATGCCTGAGCTCTGATAAATGATTGCCATTTACACTCTGAAGACCCAGCGCAAACTGGTAAGAAACGTAGAATCACACACAAAAAATGGCAGGAACGAGGCGTTAGTGCCGCACGCTCTCCTCAGGGAGAAAAGACAGAAAGGTTTTCACAGCCAGAGTCAGAAAGCACCCACGTGGGGTCATCAGGGGAATCCCTGAGTAACTCAGGGGTCATGCCCATCATAGCGGAACATCAGCCGGTGAATAGAATCAACAAAGGGCCCGCGGGAGGAAGGAAAAGTTGTGCAGTTTCCGACGCCCGAGGTGTCTGCAAATGCTCCCTGAGCCGTGGCAAACATGGCGAAGAGGAAAACGCGGGGAGCCGCAGGCTGAGGGGCAGGACACGGCTTTGCTCTTATGGTCAGGTTAAGACATCTGAATAGCTGTGCTTTCTGTCCAGTAAAAAGAATTTAACCGAGCAGAAAGCAAGGCTAGGGGAGGAAAATCTAGAATAGCAACTTAAACACACACGGTGGTGGTGCTCGCCGTCCAGAAAGGGACCTTGGCCTGTGACGTGTGGACGCCGTGGCCAGCTGGCCCCTTCGAAGCCCCTTCAGGCTCTGGAGCCTCTCTGAGGCCCTGATGCCCACTCGCCTGGCTCCGGTGATTTCCCTGCACCTGGCCTGACCCCTCTTCCTGCAGGCGAACAAGGCCGACGCTATGACCCTGGACGGCGGGCAGCTGTACGAGGCGGGGCTGGCCCCCTACAACCTGCGGCCTGTGGCAGCAGAAGTGTACGGCACAGAAGCGCGTGAGTTCTCCGGGGACTCGGAGCGGGGTGCTCAGGGCCGTGGCCTGGGCTCCGGACCCGGGTGCGCACCACGCTGCAGGGAACAGCAGTGCTAGCCTGCGAGGGGAGGATGTCGGCCTCTTCTTACAGGGGCTGCCCAGGCTGACTTTCAGTCCCCTGCTCCTTGCAGAGCCCCGGACACACTATTACGCTGTGGCTGTGGCCAAGAGGAGCAGCAACTTCCGGCTGGACCAGTTGCAGGGCCTGAGGTCCTGCCACACGGGCATTAACAGGACTGCTGGGTGGAGGATCCCCATAGGGTTGCTTCGTCCCTACTTGAATTGGAATGGACCTCCCGAGCCTATCGAGGCAGGTAAGATGGCCGGAGGGATCCCGAGCAAGCTCAGCAGGGGCATCTATGCAACCGCAGGCACTGGCCACTTTGGGGTCATGTGGGTGACCTTGTGGGGTGACTCCAAGGTAGGGGGAGGCTAGCAGGGAAGTGGGCAGGTGACCTGGCCTCAGCCCAGCCAGGTGCCTGTCCCTGGGCTCCAAGCCCGTGCCAGAGGGCAGATGGAGGAAGAGGCCATGTCTCTGGGGACACTGGGGAGGGGGACGACGCTGTGGCAGGGCCGGCTCCCACTCTGTGGCCACTTCTCTGCTCCACAGCTGTGGCCAGGTTCTTCTCAGCCAGCTGTGTTCCTGGCGCGGATGGAGTGCAGTTTCCCAACCTGTGTCGCCAGTGTGCAGGGACAGGGGCAAATAAATGTGCCTTCTCCACCCAAGAACCATACTTTGGCTACTCTGGTGCCTTCAGGTGAGTGACCCTGTTCTCATCCCCCCACAGGCCATGTGGCCTCAGCCCAGGAGGTCTCTTCTCGGGCCCAGTCATCTCAATCGCTGGCAGGGACCACAAGGGACCCGTAGTCCTGGGTTCCTCTGTGAACTTCAGCCCTCCCCTAGCACCGCAAGGTGGAGGAGTCTTGTCATGGGATGTCTTCTGTGTCCAGGCTGATGTCCCTATTTCTTTCTAGGGGGTGGGAAGAGCCCTGCTTGATTTGCCACTCTACTTCTTCCCCACCAGCATATTCCTGGGACCACTGGGCTCTGCATTTCGCAGAGGGACGTCTCCATGTCCCCCTGCTCAGGGCACATTGGCAACCCAGGCCCAAGAAAGAGCCATGTGGCCAAGGACGCCAAGCCTTTAAGCTCTGGAGTAGCGGCTCTGAGGCTCTCTTTTATACAGAACAAAAAGTGACCTCCCCTCAGCCCCCGGAGTTGATGTGGGGGCCTGTCAGCATCCGATCCCACCCAGAGGGACCCCAGATCTCTGCGTCCCGGGGCTGATACTGCGGGGGCCCAGGCCGCTCAACCCTGGGGCTTTCTGATTTCACAGATGTCTGAGAGAGGGGAATGGAGATGTGGCCTTCATCAAGGAGAGCACAGTGCTGGGTAAGAGTGGGGCTGGAGCCTTGGGTCCTGCTGTTTTTTATTGTATTTTGCCATAATTCCAACTGTTCAGCTCCTTAGGGCCACAGCGTGGCTCTGCCGTCAGTGTCCTCTGTACCGCCCACCCTGCCCCTGCTCGTTCCCACACAGACGCCTGTGCCCAGGTTCCTGATCCATGTCCTCCGGGCCCTTGGGGTCCTGTGACATGGTCAGGGCGCTCCGTGGCTCGGGGTTCTATGTCCACACATTTTCTTAGCACTAGAAACCAAGCTGTTTCCGAGGGTTTCCTCTTGGCATTGGTTTTACAGATCGGTCCGTGCGTTTGTGTGTGTGCATGTGTGTAGGCGAGCGGCTCTCCCAGTAGAGGGACCGCTGTGGATCACACCCACCAGGGTGCTTTCTCTTCTGTCTCTTCACACGCAGCCATTCGTGTGTCCTCTTCCTGTCCATGGCGAAGTGTAACTGCCAGGTGTAGACAGGTCAGCACGTCCCCCAGACCACCTGAACAGGTCATCAAGGTCTCCAGGAGAGTCAGGGTGCCCTCAGGATTTAATCCTTACCCCCACTCTGCGATGGTCTTGTTTTTGCTCAACTTCAAATTTATTTTTGACGTTCATATTGTTTGTCCAAATGATGGCTACAAAACAGTCCCATTGCTGGTTTAATTTTCACTTCTCTGACACCTGTGAGTTGATTCTCTTGACATATTTGCTGCAGTTTGGGCTTCTCGTTCTTATTTTATAAATTGTGACTTTGTTGGAGTTTCATGCTGTGCTTCTTTGGGGTTTTGATTTGTGGACATGAGTGTCTCTATCTAGACTTCAAACCATGTTAGCATTTAGACTTCAGGGTGCTCTGTCAATAGTACAAACATCTTCGAAATTGCTAAGCTAAAACCCATAGTTTTGCCCTGCTGATTTCTGGTTTTGGGGTCTTTTAAAGATACTTATTTCACCCCCAAATCATGAAGGTTTCAGTTAATAAGATTAATGATTCTCCCTCCTCACAATTTCCTACATGTCCCTACCTGGAAAATCAGGTGTAGACTTGGTTCAGGATTTTCCCCATTGGCAATTTCCCCCATAATAACAGCAGAAACTCCACTGTGTGTTTTTGAAGCATGGAGGTGGTTCTTCACTGAGCCCGTGTATAACCATGTGATTGGCTTCCCGTCGTTTTGCTCTGCTGGTGTGTTTGTGTTTTTCTGTTTTTATTACCCTGGCCTGTGGAAGCTCTCTCTAATAGAGGGACGGACCTCCTATCCCCACTTTGCTTTCAGTTTTTCTTGCCTAAAAATTTAGGATTATTTTGTTGGAGTTCTAAAAAATTGAACTTTAATTGTAATTGGAATTACATAGGATTTAAATTGATGATGGATGTTAGGTTGTCTAATCCATGATGACGCTAAATCTCCCGATTTGATCAAGCTCCTTTTCATGTCTTTCGATAAAGCATCACATTTTTCCCATTATGGGTATCATGCGTTTTTCGTGAGCATGCTGAATAGTTAATGGTTTTAGTTGCTGTTGTAAAACCTTATATTCTATATTATTTTTGTTTGCTGGCTACTAGTAATGCTTGGATTTTTGTTGGTTGATCTTATAACTTGTTACTCTTTTGAACTCTGTTAGCTTTACCAGTTTTATGTTGATTTATTGGCTTTTCTAGGTAGATAATTCTATCATCTTTAAATTGTAAAAGTGTCTTTTTTCTTTTCAGGGTTTATCTTTTCTTTCTTTTCAAAATTGTGTGATCCAGATATATATGATTGTGTTGGCATTGTGACAGGTGGTATCCTCACCTTGTCAAAATTTCCTTCTTTAGCATGGTTTTGCTGTAGATATTTTGATAAATGGGATTTATCAAGTTCATGAACTTTACTAAGTTATCTAAGTTACTAATTTTCTGCAGCTGAAAAACATCACAAATAGCTGTTGAGCACACACATACACACCTTTTGTGCCTCTGTGAAATTCGAAAGTCTTGTGGTTCCATCCTTCAGTGCCCAGTGTGGTGAATAACCTTTGCCTTCTTTGTGTTTTTCCAGTTTTTTTTTGTTTTTTTTTTTGGTCAACAGAATAAACTCATAAACATTAATCCTAGGTACCACTAGATACCACTAGAGTGAGTTAGCTAATGTGTTGTGTGGGATTTTTGCACTAATGTCCATAAATGAAATAGGCCCATAATTCTTCCCTCCTGTACATCTTCTGATTTTAACATCCAGGTCACACTAATCTCATAAAATTATGTGGACAGGTTTCTGTCACTTTCTATATTCTGAAGCAATTTATATACAGTATAGATTAACACTTCCAAAATCTGGCCAAACTCACTCATCTAAACCCTTTCCATTCTGTGATAGGTCCAGTGTGGAAAGTGACTCAACTGTATTTTCTGCCTTAAATCTTTTGATCATTTTTACTCTTCCCGGAGATGTGGGTGAGGTGGCTTTGTAATACGATCCTTTCCAGCAGGGCTGCAGGGTGCGATCAGTCAGAGGGTCACAGGTCTGCTAGCTCCTGGTTCTTTCTGGGACTCTGCTTACCTTTCTGAGTGTTCTGGAGTCATTCATCACTTTTCTTTTCAGGACTCCCTTCCTTCCTTCCTTCTTTCCCTCCTTCTTTCCTTCAGCACAGGAGATGGAATCCAGGGTCTTTCACATGCTAGGCAAGTGCTGTACCACTCAACTACACCCTCAACCTGATTCACTGCCTGTACCAGTCAGCCTTCTCACTGTTGAGATGGAATATTTGACACCCACGATTTAAAGGAAAAGAGGTTTAATTTGGCTTATGGTTTCCAGGGGGTTCAGTCCATGGTCGACTGGCTCCGAGGCAGAAATGGCATGGTGGGAGGACTTGGGAGGAGGACAGCTGCTCACCTCATGGCAGCCAGGAGCCAGAGAGGGAGAGACACCCTTCCAGGTCACCTGCTTCTAACCAGAGCCCACCTCCGAACAGCATGCTCAGCTGTGGACGCATCCATGGGCAATTCCACTGATGAGTACAGTGCCGTGATCCAGTTACTCCCTACAGCCCCACCTCCGAGCACAAGGAGACTGGGGGACATTCTGGATCCAAGCTATCATACGGCCTTCCCGCCTCTTGGTTCTGTCAGCCAGGCGGGGTGTCTCCTCCTGCTCCAAATTCTGCAGAGAGGAGCAGAGCTCCAGTTCATGCTTCTTGTCTTGGCTCACCTGGGCCCTCTCCCTCCCACAGAAGACCTGCCGGACAAGGCCCAGCAGGACCAGTACAAATTGCTCTGCCCAGACAACACCTGGAGGCCAGTGGACGAGTACAAGCAGTGCCACCTGGCCCGCGTCCCCTCTCACGCTGTTGTGGCCCGCAGTGTGAACGGCAGGGAGGACTTGATCTGGGAATTTCTCAGCCAGGCACAGGTAGCCCCATCTGGGGTGCTCCCCACCTGCTCAGTTTTGGGGCTGGGGGCAGGAGTCTCCCTCCCTGACTTGGGCTACTCTAGAAGTCCCTCCTTGCTCCAGGGACTCCAGCCTGGATGGCAGGAATATGGACCCCTCTAACGCTGCCAAACCCCGACAGCTCATGGCTACAGTGAAGGCGGGGGTGGGGACCATGCAGCATTCCCAGGACCCGAAGGCGCTGAGCCTGGCCACTTCCCAGAGACTGGGCCAAGGTGGCGGGTCCCACTCTGGAGGGTTCTGGCCCAGGTCCCCGGCCTCAGTATCACTGAAGTTCCAAATACTCATTTTCAACGCTGGGGCTTGGTTTTTCCCTGCTGACTGCTGGCTGACTGCATAATTCTACTTTTCCTCCATTAGGAAAAGTTTGGGAGAAACAAGTCATCATCGTTCCAGCTCTTCGGCTCGCCCCCCGGGAAGAAGGACCTGCTGTTCAAGGACTCCGCCCTCGGCTTTGTGAGGGTCCCCCAGAAGATAGATACCGGGCTGTACCTGGGCTTCAGCTACCTCTCTTCCATCCAGAACATAAAGGAAAGTGAGTGCTCGTGGGGCGCGTGGGGGCCCTCTGCTGGGTAGAGCGGCCCGGCCTGACAGTGGTCACTGCTGTCTCCCAGCCACCTTGCTGCCCCCGTCACGCAGGTTTGATGTAGGTACAAGCATCTGCTGCCGACCGAGTCAGGGCTGTAGGGAAAGGGGTCTTTCAGATGGTCCTGGCCCCTGGACTCAGGCTCCCTGAGCCCGGGGTGGGTCAGGGCCCACAACTGGTGGGAAAACCAGTCGGCTTCCTGATAAATTAGAGAAAGGAAGACAACCTGCAGGGTTGACCCCACAGCTCCTGAACTTGGCCAGGGACAGAGGCCACAGGGACCAGCTCAGCCATGACACTTCCTCTGCAGGGGGCTGGGGGGACCCGGGGGACTAGATGCCACCCTCACCCATGGAGGTGACCGAGAGTCTGGGGGAGGTCGGGGCTGGGCTCCCGGGAGGGGACACTGGGCTCTGAGAGTCCTTAGGAACGGAGGGAGGGGTTAGAAGCAGGGAATCTGCGGAAAGGATGGGAAGGAGAAACTGAGGCAGCCCCTAGGGCACAGCAGGGCTGGGAGCTGAGAAGTGGAGGGAGAGGAGGGATGAGGGGAGGAGGGGCTCCATCGCTACGACCCTTCTCTCCAGAGGAGGCTGATGTGGCCGCCAGGCGCTCACGGGTCGTGTGGTGCGCGGTCGGCCCCGAGGAGAAGCGGAAGTGTGACCGTTGGAGCAGCGTCAGCGGCGGCAGAGTGACCTGCGCCTCGGCCCGCACCACGGAAGACTGCATCCCGCTCATCATGGTGGGTGTCTGCATCGCGTGGGGTGCGGCAGAGGCTCTGCCGCCGCTGGGGAGGGTGGCCGAAGGCGGCGTGCATGTTGTCCAAGGGGTACTGCCTTAGGTCGAAAAGGCAACTTCTTGTGGTAGTTCCACCCATTTCATTTGAAGAACAACTCAGGATTATTGTGTATCATTTGGAACATGAGAAACACAAACACACACACACACACGCACAACCACCAAAAAGCTACTTGTGGTCTTCTACAGAGAAAGCTATGATTAAAGCTGGTTTTTTTCCATTTTCAGTACTGGGAATTGAACCCAGGGCCTTTGTGCTGAGTTACAACCCCAGCCCTATTTTTAAAAATTTATATTTTAGAGTTAGGATAAATTGCTCAGGCTGGGCTCAGACTTGAGACCCTCCTGTCTCAGCCTCATAGAGTGTGAGGTTCCAGGCGTGCAAGACCACGCCGGCTATGATTAGGGTTTTGCCAATTCTCCTTTCCAGGATTTCTTGACTCATGAGCATGCAGGGTTCCTGGACTGTACAAGTTAACGTAGTTTTGAGTGTTTTCTCTAGACAGTCAGTATGTCGCGAGCGTGTCCCCCGTGAACACTTGCTCTTCAGAAGCGATTTCAGAGCATCCTTCATGTGGATGAGCTGCGATCACCACGACAGTTTTGCCCCTTTACTTCACTGTCATCTGCAACCTGGCCACGGACTCTTGAGTAGAAGTCTTGTCTCCAGCATTGTGCGTGACACCGCACCCACTTCCTAGTGGTCGCAGATGGAGCTCTGTCGCCCTGTGGCCTGGGTGTCTGCGTGGGGCTGGGCGCCTCCTGCTGCCCGTGATGCCGTGCGAGCCTGCCGCGTGGCCCTCCAAGGGCGGCGGTAGCAGGTGTAGTGGGGCCCCAGCTGGGCGTCCCCCAAGTTGCTGGTGCAGAAAGGGGTTTGCTGGAGGTCGCGGGGTGAGAGCAATGAGGCCCTGGTTTTTCCGGCTGAGTTGGCAGCGCCCAGGCAGGTGGGCTGGCTAGGAGTCAGCGGGCACGAGGTGTTCATTCCCTCTGAGTGTGGGCTCAAAGAGCGGTTTCTCGGAGACTCGGACATGAGACCTTCCCGGGGCTCTGACGATGGTGAGACAGGAAGCGGCCTCGCCGCACGCTGGAGATCTGCTCTGTCTCCGCAGAAAGGAGAGGCGGACGCCATGAGCCTGGACGGAGGATTTATCTACACGGCGGGCAAGTGTGGCCTGGTGCCTGTCCTGGCAGAGAATCAGAGTAAGTGGAGGCCGCGTTTTCTCGGGTGTAGGGAGGAGCGGCCACTGGAGGATGCGAGGGCACATTCAGGTAGACCGCGGCGGGGGGGAGGGAAGAGGACCCACGGGGGCCCTGCTGCCTAGAGACTGACTGTGTTGAGAATCGCGAAGCATAGATGGCTTTCTTCTTTCCTTCTTCCTCCCTCCCTCCTCCCTTTCCTCCTCCTCTCCTTCTCTCTCAGATTCTCTTTTTCTTTATTTTCTTCCTGAGAGTCACTGGCTTGCTTTTATGTCTTAATCTTTAGCTTTTAAAGATTTACTCACCCAGTGAGGTTACTAGGGGTTATCTTCCAACACTTCACTCGTAAACTCAAATTTCAGGTTCCTCGAAGTAAGACGGATTCTTTACTGTTGACGAAGTTATTCCCAGATCACAAAAACTCCCCACGCTCCTCCCGTCCTCCCTTATTTGGTCTTGGCTGCCGCAGCCCAAGAGCCAGGGACAGCCAGGGAGATCCAGGACGTTCTTTTCTTACCTCTGTGGTGGAAACCCAGACAGCAGATGGTAACTTCTTCAGATCTGTCGAATAAGTGTCAGGTTTCCCTTCTTAATTAAAAATATTAATAAAGGACAGCCGTGCACATAGATAAGAGCACGTAAGCATACGGCTCAGTGCCAGTCTACAAACTGCACACTGTGCTCTCGGGCCCCGTTGGAGACGCGGCCGGGGTCAGGGCCCGGCACCCGGTGATCCCAGCCCCGTACTCCGCAGGCCGCAGTGCTCTGACTCCCAACAGCACGCGTCAGCTGGACTGTGTTTCAACTTGATGCAGGACTTGCGCGGCACATTTTAAATGCCCCATTCCTCTTCTCAGCCTGGTGTCCGTGGTATTCACCCCTGTGAATGTGCAGCTGTACGCCGGTCAGTCTCGTTGCTGTACGGGACTCTGTGTGTGACTCTGCCGTAATTATTCATCCCGGTCCCTGTGGATGGGGCCTGGCCAGTTGGTGGCCATGGGGACTAGGGCTGCCTTGTTTGTCTTGGTGAAAACGTGCGTTCACTTCTGCCGCATGCAACGGCTGCGGACGGCTGTCTGCATTTGACTGCAGCGTGGGGCTTTCAAAGCGTGTGACTTCTCGGTAAATTGGTGTTTAATGTTGCTTTGCTGGTCTTCGTTCTTCAGAATCCCAAGAAAACCCAGGCTCGGACTGTGTGAATAGACCACCGGAAGGTGAGTCGGAACCGGGTACTTTCAGGGGCAAGAATAAGCTCTTGTTGCTAGACGATGAGGTGGTGGGAACTTTTAAAACACTGGTAGAAGAAGGCCCCGCCCTGGAAGTCACTGAGGCAGCAGATCATTCCCGGAGTAGTTAGAGCTGCTGTTCACAGCGACCTTCACACGGGCAGAGAGGGCGGAAACAGCGCCTAGGCCCCAGAGCTGTGGCAGGTCCTGCCCTGAACCAGGGTCTCTCGTGGTGAGTCTGGTGCTCTGTGCCCCAGAGGGGCTTCCGGAGGCCCGCGGTACCACAGGGAACCCCACATAGCTCTTGCCCGGGGGTTTGGGGAATTGTCCCCGGGCGTTGCTTCTCGACGTGGCCTGGCTTGCAGACGGCTGCACCGGAATCCGCATGCCAGCCCTCCCGGGGCTTAAGGTCTCTCTGTCTCCTGTGCGCCAGGGTACCTCGCTGTGGCGGCAGTTCGGACGTCGGACACTGGCCTCACCTGGAACTCTCTGAGAGGCAGGAAGTCCTGCCACACGGCCGTGGACAGGACCGCAGGCTGGATCATCCCCATGGGCCTGCTCTTCAACCAGACCCGCTCCTGCAGATTTGGTAGGGAATCCTGAGGGTACTGTGGAGGCCGTTCTGGGGGTGGGGATGAGGACTTGAGGGTTGGGGCCACAGGGGTCTTCCGGCAAAAGCGAGGGCTCCCTGGGGCCACGCCCTGCAGGGCTGGACAAGGAGGCTTCCTGCTCAACAGTGTCTGGGTCCGGTCCACCCTCTGGAGATAGAAGGCAGCGGTATCCGGCCAGGTGTAGTGGGGCACAGCTACGATCCCTGCTGCTCAGGAAGCTGAGGCAGGAGGATTGCAAGTTTGAGGCCACCCTGACCAACTTAGCAAGAACGTCTCAAAACAAAAAGGGCTGGGGATGTAGAGCAATCCCAGAATTCTTGCCTAGCATGTGTGAACCCTGGGTTCAGCGTCTGCACACACACACACACACACACACACACACACACACACACACAACTGGACTATCAACCTCTTGGAACCCTAGATCCAAACTCTCACAGACCCTTGCTCCCCACTGGCTTGCCTGATGAGGTGGGTTTCCCCTTCTAAACAGAACTGACTGCTTACCCAACTCCACCTTCTGTCCCTGCACTGCACTCACCCTGACTGGCTCCAGCCACGGCCTGCCCATGGTGCCCGGTGATGTGGCTCTGCTCTTGGGTGGGCGTCTCCCAGAGAGAAGACCCACCGCATTGTCGCTGGGGCTCTGGTCCTGGCTGGGGCACGTGTCACCTCCCAGCACAGCGGGCCAGGCGATTGCCACTCTTGCCACCCACGGTGGCTCCGTGCTGTCCCCGGGGCCTATGAGGGCTGATAAAGGGTGACCTTGTGCTTCTGCTTTTTTGCCACCTTTACCTGCTCTTTCCCTGGCTTAGGTCACACGATGGGTGACATTCAGAAGAGGTCCAGCAGCAAGGGACGGAGCAGCCCTTGCCCCTCCAGAGAGTGGAGGCTCAGCCTGTCCTCCGTCCCGGGTGCAGACTGACCCAGCTGTGTCACCTGCTCAGTGGAGGCCGCTGAGGAGGGAGGACCCAGCGGCCCAGCTGACTGCCTGGCTCCTTCCTGCAGGTGAATTCTTCAGTCAGAGCTGTGCCCCGGGGGCCGACCCTGCATCTAACCTGTGCGCTCTGTGTGTGGGCAACGAGCAGGGCGAGAACAAGTGCGTGGCCAACAGCCAGGAGCGCTACTATGGCTACACAGGCGCCTTCCGGTGAGTCTTGGCCCTAGACGTGGTGGCTTTTGGGTGCCTGGTGTGTCACAGCCGAGCTAGGCACAGCAGCCCGCACCATAGAGGGCTCCTCCACCTCGCCCAAAGGTCTTTATTCAAGCCTCTCTGGAGGCTGAGGCAGGAAGATAGCTAGTTTGAGATCAGACTGGGCAACTTAGCTAGACTATGTCTCAAAAAAATACACACACAGACACACATACATTTTTTTTAAAAGACCTGGGGATGTAGCACTGTGGTTAAGTACCCCTGAGTTTGATCCCCAGTACTGCCAAAAAAAGTTTTCAGAATTCATAAAATATAGCCACAGCATGATTCATAATAATTATCCATAACCTACATTTATAATTTCATTAATCTGGGCGTTAGTTACTTCGCGGGGCTGCTATTTAGGGGTTGAGTGGCATAAGTGTATTTTGCCACCAGGTGGCGCCATGTATCTGAGCGTGATCATGCGAATTTAGCAGTGATGGGATGATATAAAAATAGTTTTTGTTATATTTTGAGGGATTCATAAAAATCAAACAAACAAAATTGTGCTTGTAGTGTACAAAAATATCTTTGAGGATCTAGGGTTTGAGAATAGAAGAGTTGTGATGTGATTCTACTCAGAACAGCGGCCAGACACGTGTCTGATAAGAACCCCGAGGAATCTGTGACACCTCGCCCTGCCCTAGACTTCAGGAAGGCGTGATTTCCCTGAGTGCTCTGCTCTGTACCATTTCTGTTTATACAGAAGACTCTGCTTTGTCTTTTATTCTAATTATATCTAAAATCTAGACTGGACAAATTCATAACAAAATAATTGAAAGCTGAACCAAAATCTTACTCATTCTTTGATTCCTAACACCTTAATATTGCTGGTTCTTAGCTTCTGACTTTCAGCTCCTTCCTGCTGACCTCTGATGAGGGAGGGAGAGCTTAGCTTCTCATTTGCTCCCATCCCTCTTCTGCCCACAAGCGCGAAGTACAGCTCCCAACACCCGACACTGTGATGTCACGTCCGGTGCTTATATGAGCATGGCCACACGATCATTATTCTCTTATTAAATATGTGGTTTGGTAAGACTAGGTTTCATTTACTGTGCAAAGTTTTTGTTTACGCTGGAGATCACAGATGTCTGATTGTTAAAATTGGCTTAATTTTCCATGCTTTTAAAAATTCACACATTCAAAGCTCCCCTAGCAGCACACATCTCCTGACCACACAGACTGCGCAGACATCTGGCTGTCATCTTAGTTTCTTCATTTTCTTGGGGAGGCTGCTCCTTAGACCTCCACCCTCCCATGGCAGCCTGGATTGGGACCTCCCGGGCCAGCCCGTGGCTGTTACTCTGGGCTTTCCCTTTCTCTAACTTCACTTCGGGCGGCCTGTTTCCTGGATTTAATTTTCTTTAGCTTTCCTGGTTTTACCACGCCAGAGCACAGCTTCCTGCAGCTTCTTGAGAAAGAGTGAAGATGCTGTTATTTTTTGAAATATTTATTTGCATGTCTTCAGACATCTTTACTTTTGCTATGATTTAGTTTGACTGAATGACAAAGTCTAGGTTTAAAAACTTTTCCCCTAGGAATTTTGACGAGATTTCTCTATCTGGGAAATGGCAACAATGGGCTATTTTGACCAAACTCCCACTCAAAACAAGCATAAATACTGGAGGCCACAAGCCACTCATGCCTCCATACACACACATCCTTAAAGCGAGGGGTAAGTGGCAGAATAATAAGGAATTATCCAGGTAAAAGGGGAATGAGAATTCAGAGGGCAAAGTGGAGCTGCTTTGTCCTGAGATGTGTGTTTGTTCCAACAATCTTGACCCCGAGGGGCTTCCTTCCCCGCTCATGCAAGAGTGAACCAGACTAACTTACGTGCCCACTCCTGCTGGATGTGGAGTTTGCCTGAAGTTGTGGAAAATAGCAAGGAGCACTACTTCTGAGAAATTGAAACCATAAACCAATTTTTGAATGGATTTACATACCAAACTTGTATCTGCTTGGAGGGTCTAGAAATCCCCAGCTTGAGCATCTTTTAAAGTGGCCCCAGACTAATCAATCCTCTCTCTGGGAACCTCCCTGGAAGACAAGATCTTCAGAGCAGTCTTCAAAGACTCCTCAGAAATACACTGTTGATAACAAAGAGCAGCACATTAGCAAAAAGTGATCAAGAAAAAGTTGGCGAATGCAAAAATCGAACAGAAAAGAACAAATCGGTATTTTAAAAATGAATAAATAGATCTTCTAGAAAGGAAAAAAACAGTAATTGAAATAAACTATGCAACTGACCAGTTTAATGGACTGGATGTAACTAGAAGGAGAATTAGTGAAATGAAAGCTATGTGAAAAAAATTATCCAGGATGTAGCATAGGAAGGCAAAAAGATAAAAATACAGTAAATTCAAAATTTAAAATAATTAATCCATTGTCTTCTACTTCCTAGAATTACTGTTGAGAAATATGTTACCATCTTTGATTGATGATTCTTTGTATATTATTTTCTTTTTCTTGATAACTTTTTGAGCTTTAAAAAAGCTCCAGTGTTCCAAAACTTCATAATCATATTTCTTTATGTGAGTCTCTCATTTATTGTATCAAGCACTTGGTGAGCCTTTTCATTTGAAAACTTAGGTTTTTTAAGTCTAGGAAACTATTATTTCTTTGACAATTTCCATCCTTCTATTTCTCAAATTCTCCTTAAATTTTATTTTTTAAATTATGGACTCTCTTGGATTATCGTCTGGCTTTCTCATTTACTTTTTATCATCTGTTCTGTATCTTTTAATTTCTGGTTATTTACTTAATCTTCTAATCTTATATCATTTTAAAGAATTTAAGATTTTTCACTTTCTAAGAACCCTTGTATCTTGACTATTCCTTTTTAGAGCTTTCTGTTCTTGTTTTGTGAGTGCCGCTTCTTCTTTTGTATCTTTAATGATATTAATTATAGCTTTTTTCTTAGCTTTGTTCTCTTCCCCCTCTCGTCTCCATATCTGGAGTATAATTGTTTGATCTCCACTTTTTATGGTCTTTCTTCAAGTATCAGATGATCTTTGGCTATTTGTCCATAATTAAGAGTAAAGCATTACATAGATTTTTAAAAAAGACAGAGACACTGGACTGACCATTGGCTCAGCACCAGTTGCCAGTCTTGGTAGTACTGGGCCTCGCTGTGGGGCTCTGGCTTGTGTCAAGTCACTGTGAGCACCAACATTTCAGAGTCTGACTCCCCAAAGAAAGAATCTTACTGTCTGCTCCTGGGAAGACGAGTCTTGGCAGGCCGCCTCTGGGATTTTAGCAGGGAGGGTACACAGATGTGTTCAATCTGCCATTTAAAACCATAAATTCCTGGAAATATTTTCATCTTTTACATGTTTACTTCCGTGTTTCAGTTTTTGGAATGTATTTACAAATATCCAAGAAAGCCCGAGTAGTTTCTTTCCTCTTGTGATGTGTTTATTTTCTGAACTCTTTTAGCTGCTTGGCCGAGAGGGCAGGAGATGTTGCATTTTTGAAGGATTCCACCATCTTGCAGAACACTGACGGTAGGTGAAAGGTTCGTGGCACCTTCAGAGCAGGCTTTAGCATCACAGCACATTGGAGTCTTCAGATCTGCACTTGGGAGACAACTAATAGTTTTCAGACTTTTGATGAAAAGAAGTCCAGAATCTTAACTTTGGAAGGTAACTGCATGACACCTGCAGGTGTCATGTATGAAGCTGAATTCACACACACACACACACACACACACACACCCTGGCTTGTCTAGTCACGTGCAGACATCTGTCATCTGCTTGCACCAGATCACACATGCCTGGAGGAAACTGAGAATTGGTGATACTGAAAAACTGGACAATGCAAACAAAATTTCCCTTCTGAAAGAAGGAAGTAGAGGTTTCCTTCAGCCCACGTGAGCCTGCTCCTCCTCCGGCCTCCCCGTGGCTCTGGGAGAGGGATGGGGGCCAGACCTGTGAGTCCGGAGTGGTCTCAGCGTCACACAGAGGAACCAGGAGGAGGGTGCTGTGGTTTCTTAAAGAAAGAGGATGTGGAGTGTTTTAGTTACTTTTCTCTTGTTGTTGGGACAGAATACTCCACACCCAAAGTTAGGGGAAGAAAGGTTTATTAGCTCACAGTCTGCAGAGGTTTCAGTCTATAGTCCGCTGGGTCCGAAGCAGAGCGGGCGGCATGGCAGACCAGCAGCCGGTGGGCCGCAAAGTAAAGTGAGGAAAATGCAAGGAATGTATGCAAATAAGCAATGCAAACAAGCAGCTAGTTAGCTTCTTCCTGTATCTTTATCTAGGCTACCTGCCCCCAGGGCGGCCCGCACTCCCACCCCCAATCTCAGGCTCACATCCTTGATCCCAGCAGAACAATGCCAAACCGATCAATGGATCAACTTAGTAATCACACACTCTAGATCCAGCTATCTCTTACCACATGAGGCTTTGGGGGGACATCTAGACACAAACCATAACATGGAGGGACCCAGGGTGCCTGAGCAGGGTCCCAGGTCAGCACACAGTTGCGCCTGCCTGTCTACACTGGGAGTTGATGACAGCCGGGCAGCATGGTCTCCGGGGATCGGATGGATGTCCAATTTAAATTTGAATTCCTCTGGTACTTTACAAGGGTATTTTATCAGAATTGACTAGGCATATTTGCTAACCACATGGAAGTTCCAACTCTTTCCCTGGTACAGAGTATTAGAAAATGAAAGGAAAGAGAAATTCCTCCTTGAACACAAACCAGCTACAGGCTGAAACACCTGATTCAAAAATCTGAAATTGGAAAAGTTCCCAAGTGATGTAACGTGGTGGGAAGTCCCATCCCTGCACCGTGTGATCATTCAGACTGAGTCACAGTGCAGGGCCCCTGAAAATTAACTGCAGGCTACATGCGCATAATGTGTTTATGAGACACAAGTGAATTTCAGGTTTAAATTGGGTCCCCTCCCCAAGATATCCTGAAGTCTGAAAGAAAATTTCCAAATTCAGAGCACTTCTGGTTCTAGCATTTTGAATAAAGGATACTCAACCCATTTTCTTTTTCTAGAACTCACTAGAAATATGGCACACATGAATGGCTTTCTTTTATAACAAACCCAGAAACTTTGCTGGGCGTGATGGTGCACACTTGCAATCCCACATTTGGGAGGCTGAGGCAGGAAGGTACTTGCTAAGTTTAAGGCCGGCCCGGGCTACACAGTGAGCTCAAGGCCAGCCTGAACTACATAGCAAGGCCCTGTCTCAAAAAAATCAAAAACTTGAAAAGACCTTTAGCCCAGCTTTATTGAGATACAATTTATACACTATAAAACCCTCCTGATCCCTGTGTGAGTCAGTGGTCTCCAGCAAATGCCCCCAGCAGATCCCCCAGAACACTTGTGTAGCCCCAGAAAGAGCCCAGGCCCCAGTCACCCCGTCCCACCGCTCCTGGAGCGCTGGGACCATCCGCCTGCTAGACATTCGCCTGTTTGTGCAGATGGGGTCTCAGTGTGTGGTCTTCTGTGCCAGCTTCCGTCTCCCAGTGTCAGGTTTCTGAGGTCCCTCCGTGCGTGACTGTCAGCCCTTTTCTTGCTGAATGACAAACCCACCCAGAGAAGGCCCCTCAGTCGAGCAGGGCGCCTGTAGCCGATGCGGCCTTCTTTCTCTCTCCAGGAAAGAGCCCTGAAACCTGGGCCAGGAACTTGAAGCTGGAGGACTTCCAGCTGCTGTGCCTCGATGGCACCCGGAAGCCTGTGACCGAGGCGCAGAGCTGCCGCCTGGCTGTGGCCCCGAATCACGCCGTGGTGTCTCGGAAGGATAAGGTGGAGCTGCTTGAGCAGGTGCTGCTGGACCAGCAGGTACGGGCCACCAGGGCCGGCTCTTCCCGGCATGGGCTCCGGCGGGGCACCGCGGGCCTGGGGACGCAGTCTTCAGTTGGTGGGGGGCATTTGCTGCCTGCTGTGGGGCCGTCCGCTGTCTCAGGGGTGACTCCAGGGGCTTCTGGCTCCAGTTTCCAGGACATCCTCGGGGGCTCGGAACCGGTCCTTTCTCTGACCTTTCCCTCCTGGTGGGTGCCGTCATCCCGCAGCCCTCAGCAGGGACGGGTTTACTCTGCTGTGTTTCCTGGGCCAGCCACGTTCTGGACAAAACCCCTCGGACAGCAGACGCAGAGCTTGCCCCGTAGATTGAGGGCTGTGTCCTTGTGGCTTGAAGGAAATTCTAAAGTTCTGTTTAATCTGGGATCCTGCACTAGCCCCTCATCACATCCCCCGGTGCAGCAGTGGCCCAGGCTGTGGAGAAGGGATGGGGGCTCCGGGGGGCTGAGGGCTTGCCTGGGTCAACACCCGATTTGTGGGAGAACTGGGTTTTCCTGTGCAGATCGCCTCCCTGACAGTTGGAGTGTTAGGGTGCACTCGGGATGCATTTGGGGGTGCAGATCTCAAAAACCCTCAGCTGTCACAAGAGAGTCTGTGGGAAGAGGTCCAGCATTAGAAGGACGGCAAGGGGGCCGGCAAGGAGGTCTGGTCTGCCACCAGCGCTTGAGCAGAGGAAGGCTCACCCCCGGCCGTGGGAGACTCCAGAACCTGGCGTTCCCGGGACGAGTCCTGGGCTCAGGCAATGCCTTCCGTCTCCCTATCCACGCCCACTCCTGTCCTCCTCGGTGGTTCACACCCCCTCTGCCTTTTGATCCAGGCTCGGTTTGGAAAAAATGGATCCAGGTGCCCGGGAGAGTTTTGCCTGTTCCAGTCTGAAACCAAAAACCTTCTGTTCAACGACAACACTGAGTGCCTGGCCAGACTTCACGGCAAAACGACCTACGAGAAGTACTTGGGACAGGAGTACGTCACGGCCACCGCCAACGTGAAACGGTGCTCCGCCTCCCGTGAGTGGATCCTGGGTCACATCACCGAGATGCCACCGTGGGCGAAAGACACTGAAGAAAGCAGATTCTCAAAAATCTGGGGAAACACGCTGCTGCTGATTTAACCCTTTAAAACATTTAGCTGGTACCCCAAGTGTCAGAAGGCTCCCGGTGTGATTCTCAACTGTGAGCGTGCCCCAAGTCCCCTGGATTCCGGCTCTGCTCTCTCGCCCGGGGAGGCAGAGGCGCTGGGAACTCTGGGCCAGGTCCGGGCATCCTTTCTCCCTGTTCTCAGCCCAGAGTGATCTGCCCCTGCGGGGATATTTGGCAATGCCTGGAGACATTTTCAATTACTGTAATTTAGGAGGTGCCACTGGTATCAGGGTGTGGAGGCCAGGTGGTTTCTAAGCAATGCGCGGGACAGTGGTCCCGTTTCCGCCAAAAGAATTATGGCCATGCTCCAAGTGTCGAGGGTGGCAGGGTAGGACCACACGGAGAACTGCAGTGGTGGGTGATTCTTGGGGGCACTGGATGCCAGGGACTGTGCCCTCGAGGGCGGGTCCATCTGTCCCGCTGTCTCCAGCTCTCAGCAGTGAGTCACATGCAGCAGGTGCTCAGTGGGTATCTGCAGAGAATGAACGAATGCATGCCTGAGCGCTTCACAAACAGACTGAATCGCTCGCATTCCGGGAGTCAGAGGACGGAGAGTGGACAGCTGAGTCTCCTAGAGACAGGGGCGTGGGTGGTTCCGTCCCGCAGGCTGGTGCAGGGGAAGGCCCTGGCTGGGGCAGAACAGATGTGCCTGTGTTCTGGGGACTGTGTGGGCGAGGCAGCACTGACTCACAGTGCGGGAAAGAAGGGCAGAAGAAACGGGTTTAAGTGCCTGCCTGGATTTACTAATGTAAAGCATGGAGTTGATTTTTTTTTTTTTTTAAATCTATTTCTCACTTGGGCGTGGTGGCACACGCCTGTAATCTCAGCACTCAGAAGGCTGAGACAGGAGAATCACTGTGAGTTGAGGCCAGCCTGGGCTATACAGTGAGTTTGAGGGCAGCCTAGACTACATGGCAAGACCCTGTCTCAAACAAAACAAAACGCAACAGTCTCTGAATGTCCTGCTTTGTTGTGTCCGCAGCTCTCCTGGAAGCCTGCGCCTTCCTCAGCCAGTGAGCTCCAAGGAGGTGCCCAGCGTCTCCCGCGTCCCCTCTGCCGTGTCCCTCAGGCCTGACCCTGTGTGCTGGGACTGTGTCCTCCCTCGCCCAACATGAAGTGCCTAGTACCTCTGCTTTCACAGCTCCCTGCTGTTGTCTTAGGAAGAAATAAACTTTCTAACTGAAATGAGAAATATTGTTGGCTTCCTCTCCTTCCCAGCACCCCGCTCTTTTCTAGAATGTTGCACTGACATCCTGCATCCGGTCTGCTATCTGGCATGGGTCCTTTCCTTGCAGGGTTTGGGTCCAGCCCTTCCTTTCTCCTGCGTCTGGGCCTGATGCCCTCTGGCCTGGCGTTGGGCACGGCCAGGCAACGATTTCTCCGCGGGCATCTGGTTTGTTCAGATGGTTGTCTCGGTGCACGTACCAGCGTGTGTGCCTGTGGGTATGCGTGGGAGCCAGATCACGTGTGCACACGCGTGTGTTCCCGAGGCGGGACGGAATAGCCTGTGCAGGAACCAAAGGATCAGGAAACTGGGTAGAAGGACGAGTTGCATTTATTTGGTGGTGAAGACAAATGTCATTGGGTACAGATGAGCGTGAAGGGTGAAGCCCTTCTGCCCTTCGCGGCACTGGCCCTCGCCCTCCAGTAAAGCTCAGTCACTTGCACTTTGTCTCCTCGGCTCCCCCAGCTCTTTGGACAGCGCCTGAGCCGGCCCTCTTCCCTTTCCTCCTTTTCATTCTCTTTCTTCACCACGATGTGCCTGTGATTGACCCACTGTCCTGCTGTGGTTCTGGAAGAGGGCACCTGCGCCCGCCCGGTGCCGGGTGGAGGGGACCTCGCCGTCCCCCTGGGCCGATTCCATATAGAAGGAAGGCCGATGAACAGGCTGCTGCATGCCCTTCTGGACACTGTGAGATGAGCTGCAGCCACAGCACTCACACCACGGGGCTGCTTATGTAATTTTTAAAAGCGTAGTAAACAACACTAGGTTTTACTTATGGGTACTAGTGGTGAGAACAAAACCAGACAAAGTGGCCCAGAGGGACGAGCAGGTCCGGGGGCGCTGGGCAGCCCTTTCTCGGTCAGATCACAGCATGCACGGCCCCTCTGGGGGCAGCTCCTGGGCTGGGCGGAGGGGCCCACGGTCCCCCCACTCCAGGCATCCGAAACTGAGGCTGCTCCGTGGAGTGCGCCCAGGACGTGCCAGGTGAAAACAAAGAGCTTCCGGAACTCTTTGTTAATAGGATTAGGGTGAAGGAAGAAAAAAGCCTGCGCAGCTGCACAGCAGGTGCCAGAGGAAGCCACGAGGGGCCAGCTGTGAACCACACCTGAAACTGGGCCACCCACCCCTCTCTGCTCGGCGTGCAGGGATCTGCAGATGTTCTTCCCTCTCTAAGACCCGCTTGCTTCTGCTGATCCAAAGGCCAGCTGGGGAGGGGCGGGGACCGCCACCCTCCATCCCTGCAGTTCCCGCTGCCACGCCTCCAGACAGGTGCGCCACTTGGGGTCCCTGGTGTGGCAGCAGGTGCGGGTCCCGCGGGCTCCGCTGGGCCCCTCCACGCTCAGAGCACCCAGGTGGCATCCCGAGAGGTGCAGAGTGTGTCTGTGTCGATGAAGCATTCGGGAACAGGAAATAAGTACAGTTTGTCCAGGGATCTGCTGACCCCACTGTGAGACGGACCTGCGCTAAACTCCAGCACACACAACATGCACCCGAGAAGGAATCTTTCAGAACACGAAGGAGCATGCTCAGGATGCTTCAGAGAAATGGCCCTCGGATCCCGGAGGAGGATCTCTGAGGATCGAGGATAAAGGGACTCCCTCTAAATGCAGTGTGGGATGCTGCTCAGAGAGGCTTGCCCGGGTGGCGCCTGCGGCATTGTGACATTCCTAGCTGCCTGTTGAACTGGGGGTCATCTATTTTTGCCTTAGGCCAGATGTCAAAAAAGATTTATTTTTTTAAGAAATGAGCAAATGCTTCAAGAAGAAGGTTGTCAGATTTTGTATGAAAAATACAAAATACCCAGTTAAATTTGAATTTTAAACAAACAATAAATGCTCTAATTGTTGTTCATGGGACATACTTGTACTCCAAAGTGATTTTCTACTTAGCTGAAATTTGAATTTATCTGGGCATCCTGTTTTTTTCCAGCTTCAAATCGTATGGCTTTTCTGTTCACTGTGGAAGGGCGTTTCCCATTTTAAATTTGTTCCATGCTTGACCACAAATAACCAGAACTGAGATGGACAGGAGAGGACTTGTGAAATTTCCATCTTTCTATTGAATGTTCCTAACAAGAATTCCCTTGATCTAATAGGATTATTATCACTATTATTTTGCACTGGAAAATAATTTACAGGCAAAACAAGAGCATGGCCGGCTTTTCTGGTCACCTTCTCTTTTGTTTTTCACTGTTAGTTAGTTTTCTAAACAGTATCTGGGGAAAGTGGACAAGTGTGGTATTTTTATCTTTGGGGAACTGTCTGTCGCCTTGCTGTGACGGGGTGGAGGGCTTTGTTAGATTACTAATGTTCAAATGTACTCTCCATGTGTCTGGGTGACAGGGATACTGTCGCCCCTCGCACTCTCGACTTTCGGTGACCCCACGGAAGTCGCTGTCCCAGCCCGGGAGCTTTGCTCTCTGTACACTCTGTTTTTGAGTTCAAGAGACCCTGATAAGATTGTTCTGAGTTTACTCTGTGTCAGCAAGCACAGGAAGGTGGAGTCACTTCCTCTGAGATTTTGATACTACATGTCCCGGGACAGTGATGGTGAACCTTTCAGAGATGAGCGCCCAGACTGCACCCCAACACCCACTGATTTATCACAAAGTGCCAACGCTGCAATTAAAACTGAGTTGCTTGGCTGCTGGAGCGACGCTGGCACGACTCAGCGTGTGCCAACAGGGCGGGCTCCGCGTGTCTGCTGTGGCTCCTGTGCCACAGCCCATAGGTTCGCCACCACCGTCCTAGAAGTGGAGGGACGGCCCCAACCCGCCTCTGTAAATGTGTGTGGGGATCTCTCTGTTCCTTCGCCATCTCCTCTTGTACTTTGCTAGCCTCCTTTCCTCTCTGCTGGGATAGTTTCACCCCCAGAATCTCGACTGATCTTCACAGTGTTTTTATTTGCCATTTAGTGCCATTTGGGATGCGACTGTGGTCGCCACGGGGTTTCCCGGCAGCGCCCCTCCCTGGTCAGGGCAGAGGTGGGTGAGGGGTCTGCAGGGATCCTGAGTGCCGGGTGGTCCCGAGCTTGGGATAGCAGAGACCTGGGCCTGGGCCTCCTCAGCGAGCGCTCCGAGACGGCTTGCGTGGCCTGACCGAGTGGCTGGGGGGCTCGGGGCTTTTACAGGTGGCTCCGTCGGAGGACACCTGGGATTTAAGGGAGTGTTTAGTAAATTTCTGACTTACATATATGTCAGTGAAACCATCACCACAGTCCGGATGGCAAATGTACCCACCGCGTCCACGTGTTTTTCTGTACCCAGCTGTAATCTAACTCCCCTTCTCACCCCAACATCCTCAGCAAACATGGATTTGAGGACACTATAGATAAGCTCATATTTTTTAAATAATCAGAAAATAAGTACTATTTTATTTTATTTTTTATTTTATTTGAGACAGGGCTTTGCTATGTAGTTCAGGCTGACCTTGAACTTGCAGCAATCTTCCTGCCGCAGCCTCCCAAGTGCTGGGATTACAGGCATGCGCACCACGCCTGACTAAGGCCCCTTTAAGAGAAATCTGGCTTCCTTTGCTTCGCCTTTCAGATGTCCTGCATGTGGCTGTGTGAATCAGGAGCCTGTGCTGGTTTTGCTGATGTGTGGTATTCCTCGTGTAGCTTCACTATTTGTCGATCTGTTCGCCTGTTGAGGGCTAGTTGGACCATTTCCAGGTTGGGGCTGTGGAGACAGGTGTCGTGGATGGCCACGTAGAGCCTGTGTGTGGACAGAGGCTTTTGCTTTCATCGGGTGAGTACTCAGGAGCATGATGGCTGGCGGGCATCAGCTCAGTGTTTCAAGAAACCGCCAGCTTTTCCCAGTCACACCATTTTCCATCCCTAGCAGCAGAGTTCTGATTGTCCCCCATCGTGTTTGAAGCAAGCCCCCCAGCCCCCGTCCCTCCGCAGTGGCGGCCCGCTGGAGCAGAGGACGGGAGCCCGAGTGTCCCCTTTCAGTTATACTCCTGGCCTGCGCCCCATCACAGCCCCGAAGGAGCAGACGTGGCTGCGCGTCCTCGGCGAGCGCCTGCTGCCCATGGCGGGCTCTGTGACTCTGCAACCTCCGTACGAGCCATTCTGTCCCTCTCCCTCCCTTCCTTCCAACTGGCAGCTGCTTCTGGTGTCACCTCTACCCCTCTCCGCCAGTCTCCCCCTCACACACACACACACACACACACACACACACACACACACTCACACTCTCTGGTCCCGCACACGGGGCTTGCGACGGGCGCTGCCCTCCGAGACCTGCCACCATGGAATGGAGCCTGGAGCCACTTGTTGCTCCAGCTTGTCCCTTGAGGGTCTCAGCCACCATCCTAACAGGGTTTTCCAACATTTCATCTAACAAACATGGGGCATTTCAGTGATGGTGACAAGTGGAGAATTCTGATGTTTGGAAAGCAAGATTTTTTTCACCTTATTTCATCAACTGAAAGCAAATTTCGACCCCAGGCTCCAGGTGTGCAGGATGCAGCTGTGAGTGGGGGCTGTCCCCCTGCGGGTGGCTTTGAGCCCTCACAGGACCAGGGTGAGATTATCGAGGGACCAGTGAGTGGAGAATCTGGCTGTTTCTGAGCGTCACGGGAGGCCATTTTCGGATCAAGGACAAGCTGCCCTGGCAGATCTGGGGGCTCCAGGGAACGTGACCTGGGTGAACAGCTGGTTTCCTGCTGATGTGGTGGCCGAGACCCTGTGGTCTAGAATTCAGCTACAGAACAGAAGTGGGACACCACTGTCTTGCAGCCACAGGTCAGCGTGGCCTGAGATGTTACATTTAAAAGCTCAAAGCATTCTCTTTGTTAGATGTCTCTAAACATAAGTTTGCATGTACTGTTGCTAGATTTCCTATGACTCCGTAACCTGCACGATAAAGTCAGAGCACACACAGACCCCTCGGAGGCTCGCAGGCTGCTGGGTGCGGCAAGCAGCCAGGGAACGTCTAGGATTTTCACGAAACCAGCCACCTCACCTTCAATCCCCACAGCCTCCTGCCAGCCGATTCCAATCACTGCGAGAAAATGAGCCTGAAAAATTGCTTTCATATCAGTGAGTTACCTCTAATTTGGAATATGGCCAAATTGGTTTGCTCAAGCACATATTTATTTTGCGTATTTTGTTGGACAGCTTTTGGAAGTCCGGCGTGCTTGGGTAAAGCACCGGCACTGCCGCAAATGATGCCTGCATCTGCATCTCAGCCCCGGCCCTGCGCTGCTTGTGCACCCTCAGACACAGTTCTAAGCCTCGGTTTCCTGCCTGGAGCAAGGAGCCACCCCCGCCCTCGCCACGGACCAGTCGTGAGACTGAGGGCACTCGGGCTTGCGAGGAGCCTTGCACACGTGTGTGCTCACCCTCCCCTGCTCTTTCCGCACTCCGTTTTACATACAAAGGTATAAAAAGCTGCACAAAACCACGCAAAGAGACCGAAGTCACTGATTACTTGTCCTGCCTTTGATGTAGGCGAGTTGGCGTGGAGTGGACGGGTCCTGGCTGTCTGTCTACGTGCCTGCCTGGTGCAGATTCCCCGCCACCGGCTTGGGGCGGGCGGGGGCCACACCGAGGGAGCCAGCCGCAGAGATGGCTCCGAAATGCCGGGTCGAGCGCCGCGTAGAGAGGGAGGTTGGCCCAGCAGTGGCTGGTGGCGAGGATCTTGCTGACCTGAATGCTCGCATCCAGTTTGCTGTTGCTCTTGCAGCCGTGCAGGGAGAAGGACTCTTTGAAAGCGGACAGGAAAAGTGCGATATTGTAGGGTGCCCACATCAAAAGGAAGACGACCACGACGGCGCAGACAAGCTTGAAGCGCTCACGCGCCTCCTTCCTGCTCCTCATTCGCAGGCAGCCACACAGGAGAACAGACAGCGGGAACACAAGCACCAAAACGTTCATCTTTACAGTCAGAAGCTGTTTCCAGAAGGGCTGCTCCACCGGCAGGAAGTGAGGGCGGCTAAAGGAGCACTTGGAATTCTGGTCTTCCGACTGGGATTTGTAAAACACTAACTCTGGCAGAGAGACCAGAACGGCCGCCAGCCCCACCAGCCCCACTGTGATGACACCACCGGTCACGGTCCTGAGGGCCGAGGACAGCCACCTCACGTGGGACACACTCACAGTTAGCAGGACGTAGAAAAGAGCTTCCCCGTGCAGGCTGAAGGAGTGGAGCGCGAGGAGAACGCCGCACACGGGGCGGCCAAGGCCTCCCTCCTGCGGGGCAGACAGAGCCCAGAATGGCAGGGGGAGCAGGAAGCACAAATTAGAAAGTGCCACGATGAGGAAATAGATATTTTCCACTTGCTTGAGTCCTTTGTGTTTGATCAGGATGACCAGGACCAAGGTGTTGGCCAGGAGGCCGACGCCGAACAGGGCGAAGCAGAACTGGCCCACCTGCTGGGCCGACAGGACCGCGGCGGTGTACTTGTCGCATGGGTCCACCTCCTCATCGCTGAGATCTCCGTCTATGAGGACGTCGTACTCCTCCTCCTCGGGCCCCGCCGTGTAACTAGCCATCTTTCTGTGGAAAATGAGGGAGCTGTGTCAGCCTGGAAGGAGCAGCAGAGGATGGGTCCCCACACAGCCGCTCTGTGTGTCAAGTAACTCGATGCTTAATTTCAGGCAGAGTCATCTCACGAGAGGAAATAAACATTTCTTTAACACGTGCCTTGGTTCCCAGAGCAGTGACTTAAATGTTAGGGGACAACGGGAGGCACGACACTGTCATCGCTTACATTCTTTGGGTAGAGAAGCAAGACTCGTCTGCTGGAAAACAGCATCTAAGAAATGAACAGCTAAAGAAAACAAAATACCGCACGGCTTCCTCGCAAGAAGCAGGTGTAAGTTTTATGTCTGCACATTCAGAAAGTCTGCTCACCCTTCAGATGGCTTCCTGCAGCAGGCCGAGACGGTTTCCTCTCCAAGGACGTAAATAAATGTTCACAAAAGCGAAACCATGCCCGGCACAGACAGGGACAGGGCTGGGGACACACAGAGGACTCACCGCCTGCCAGAGTTCGGGGGGAGGGTGCCGCCTGTCTGTGGCCCATCGGGGGGGCTGTGGGAATGCTTGAGGGCCGCTTCCTTCTGCACAGACCCACCGACCTCGGGCCGAGGGCTTCGTCCCCTGGAGCCACTGCCCCCCAGCCACAGATCTCCTAGGCAGCTGGAAGAAAGAGACTTGAAAGGTCCAGGACCTCTGCAGCCTTCCCGGCCTGTGAGAGAAAGCGGGAAGTTGTTTTCTCCTCCCCTCTCGGCACCCCGCCTTTGATTTCCCGGTGGCCTTCACAGCTGTCCGCTGAGGCCCGATAAGAGGGCCGAGTTACCGCCTGTTTGGACAGATAGGAGGGGCGTGATGTGAGGGCGCTGAGACCCACAGCCCCTTGGCAGCATTCGGAGGAGGAAAATGTCCGTGGTCGGCACAAGCTCAGACCGAGGGTCCCAGGCCTCACGTGCAGCGTGTCGCTCACCCCCGAGTTAAGGCAGGGAGCCCCGTGGAGGCGAGCGGCATGTGTTCGGTTTCCCTCGTCACTTGCGAGAGGTGCCGTGTGGGCTGACTAAATTTTGGGCCCCGAGAGGGGATGCAGGGGACATGAAGCCACCGGGCGGTGTCCCCAGGTAAGGGGGACAGGCGTGGGCTGTGGGCGGCCGCCCTGAGTGGTGACTGTTGGAAACGCAGCGGGTGTTGCCAGCAGCTGAAGCCGCTGGAGCGGGGATTGTGGGGAGCTGACTGTTCTGTGAAAAAGAGAAGGAAATCCCGTGTGAGGATGGGGGGTGGCAGCAAGTCAGGCGGACGAGTTTAACCCCACGCAGAGGCGGGGGAGGAAAGGAGACGAAAGGGACCCTGAGAAAAGAGGGCAGAAGGACCTGGAGGCCGCGGGAGGGCAGCTGCGGCTTGGAGGAAGATGAGAAGAGGAACTTGAAAGGACTCGAAAAAATGTGGATGAACTCTCAGGTCAAGGACTCTTGGCTGGGTCCCAGCCCTCCACTGTCACACGTCCTGCCTCTTGGCTGAGCTTGGACGTCTCTGCTTCTGGGACGTCTTCTGCTCGGCCAGAGCTGTGCCCGAGGTGGCGGTGCGTGCAGAAAGCGACTCCGTCCTCGCAGGCGCCGATCATGGGAAGCCAGTAAGAGAAGAAGGAACCTGGAAAGAGCCCAGATGGAGCTGTGGTGGAGCGTTGAACCCCACAGAGCCCGGCACCGAGGCAGAAGAGGAGACGTGGGCCGGTGCTGGTGGGAGCGGGAGCCAGGCTGCTCCCCAGGAGGCCCCGGGAAGCTCTGTCGCCTGGAGGTGGCAGCGACCCCTGGGCCGGCAGTTTCCTCCTGCAGCTGGGCGATCGGGGCCACCCAGGACACTGGGAACCAAGTGGGTGGCTCGCGGCCGTCAGCCCGGGATGGGACACGGCAAAGTTGCGTCAGACTCGGCAACGCGAACAAGCCTGAACACACTCGTTGCTCTTTAGCTGGGTACGTGGAGGGAAGAGACAGCAGCAGGCACCGCATATGCTGCGTGTCCTGGAGTCACTAGACGTCTGGGAGATTTATAAAACTTCCCCCAGGAAAGCTGCTCTGCGAGGTCAGGGTCAGCCCAACTTTCTGGTCAGCTCAGTCTCTGCTTTCACTGTTAGGGTGTCCTGGCTTGATTCCCGGCGTGCTGCCCATCCACACGCAGGCCGGGGATTCTGTACCAGTGGGAAGGAGCGCTTAGGCCAAGGCTGAGGCTGGTGGGAAGGTCTGTTTGCTGCCCCAACACCTGAGGCCATTGTGCCTCTCGGTTTGACGTCACTGTGACAAAATACTTTCCAGAGCGGGAGAGGGTGACTTTGGCTGGCGGTTTCCGAGGCCCAGGCTTGGTCCCTGGGCCGTGCATCACACGCGGCACGTGGTGGAGGAAGCCTGCTCACCTCATGGTGGCAGGAAAGCGTCAGGGTCTCATACCCCTCCGAGGACTCACTCCCTGTGGGTGCCTTCCTCCCATCGCCCCCCAGGGTGCCCCAGCCCAGGGACCAAGCCTTCCGCACAGCCCAAACCACAGCAGCCATCCCCATGGGCGAAGCCACCCCGCCTCCCGTGGCTTTGGCGCGTGGCTCGCAGACCTCACCTTTGGAGGCCTGGCTTCCTCATTATTACTGTGCTTCAACCCCAGTTTCAGTCCGAGAAGCTATCGAGTTATACTCTCACTCTCCCCTACATGTGGATCATCCATTCGTTCAACAAACATTCATAGAGTGCCTGGCATGTGCCCAGCCCATGAACAAAGCAGGCAAAAATCCTGACCTTCGGGGAGCTCACACTCAGCAGACAACAGAACAAGGAAATCGGTTGTAGGTCAGGAAAGCAGGGCTCCGGGGAAAGTAAAGGAAGGAAGGAGAATAAGAGGGGCAGGTGGGACAGGGGTCCGATGAGGTCTCGTGGTGACCATGGGGCTGGAGGAGCCACGTTCGGTCCAGTAATTAATGCTTGTTCTTGCCACTAGTCTCTTATGTCAGGGACCCTGAAGACTCTCACTAGTGGTGATTTCAGCAATACTTGTACAGAAGACAGAAATATTCTTCATATCGTATTGGCCTTCAGTAAAAAAGCAAAGGAGGGCTCCCAGTGGGGCCCGGTATGTGGCCCCTTGTCAGCCACCACGGCAGGTGCGGGGAGGTCATGGCGACAGGCGGGTTCTTCTCTGGCTCCGGGACTGGGGGCTTGTGTTTGGCTCGAGGGCTGATTTGCCAGCTCCGTGCGGAGAGACGGTGGCAGGTCCCCTCTGGCAATGTCTATGGCTGCCGCGGGCCACGACCTGGACATGGTCGCTGTCTCCCCATCTGCATGTGGGAAGCGAGGGCTGGGGTGGTGGCGTTGAGAGGCGTTGGGTCCCCGAAGAAGTGGGCCTGGTGGGAACTTGCTGGGGCGCTGCTGAGGGGGGTTGGTGTGATTCTCGGGGGACCCCCGTTAGTTCCTGGCGGGTGAACTGGTACAGAGAGCAAGGTGTCCGACTATGTGTCTCCCATGTGACCGCTCCCTCTCTCTTCTCCACCGAGATGCCACGCTGAGCCAGTGCTGTCCTGCAAACCTCTCAGGCTTTTCTTCGGGAAGCGCCCAGACCCAGGCACTTCGTTACAGTGACAGAAAGCACGTGCCGCACTGTGCACACAGCTTCCCATTGAGTTCTGTTGCCCTGGTGGGCAGCCTCCTAGCAGATTCATCTGGCAGCTGAGAGTCAGTTCCTGACCGAGCAGAGCCAGGACTGGGTCCCCACTCACCATGCATCCCGCCGGTCCCCGAGGCAGCCATTGTGACTGCATGGGCCTGTGGCCCTTGTCCACTCATCAGCGGGTCTGCATGAACCTCGGAGGGGCAGCGGCATGCTGGTTTCTTCTCCTGGGGCTCAGCTGAGAGGTCCTGGTTGTCCCTGATGTCTACCATGCCTGTAGCCTTCAGAGTTCTCCACTCTATCTTTAGTTAGTAATTTTCTCTTATTAGTTAGTAATTTTTAAAATATTTAATGCCAGTTATTCAAATTGCTAGTGTGGTTTCTGCCTTTTGACAGAATGCTGATTGACACAGACAATAAACTTAGTTTGGTGTCAGGATGGGAGAGTGCCAGGATGGTGGCTGCCATTTTTCAGAGCTTTAATGTGATATACAGAAATGGAGTACTACTCTGCCATAAACAAGGATAGCTGAGTCATTTATAGGAAAATGGATGTACCTTGAGACTGTAATGTTAAGTGAAATAAATCAGACACACGAGCTTAAATATCACATAGTTTCTCTTATAGGAGAAACCCAAAGCATAAATAATTACAGAGCAAAATAAAAGATAATAGGATACAGGGAGACAGATCTTTTCAAAAGGGAAAGGGCCAAGAGATGGAGGGGGAGGGGAGGGAAGGGGATGGGGATGAAAAAGGAACTGAGATGTATTATGTACATCTGCTGACTCCCCACAGGAATATAAACATCGTGCACTGCAGACATGTGCTAATAAAAAAATTAAAACTGAAAAGGAGAAACGAGTATTAGATTGTTTAACATTATGATAATATGACCTGTTCCTTACAACGGTTTCTCCAAATGTCAATTCTTTCAGATTTTCTATGCGCCAATCTTTATTACAAAATACGACACTACAGGAAATGTGGGAAGTATAGGAAAAAAGACTATGATAGTGAGATCCCCAAGTACCACGATCTTGGGGGTGCGATCTTGGGGGTCCTGAGCACGTGCCTCCTGCCCGAGCTTCCCCGCAGCCTGGTGCGGCCGAAATCCCGCCCTGGGCCTCAGCCTCCGAGCCGGCCCTGAGGGGCAGCGAACGTCCGAAGTCGTTGATGACCGGCCGGGAAGGTCACACTTCCAGGATCTATAGCTTTAGCAGCTCTTCCTGGGCTGGAAGATGTGGGGAACGCAGGGGGCTTACTCCAGTACATTTTAAAAGTAACTGGACTAAAAAAACAGAGTGAGTTTCCTTCCTGCAGGACTTGCCAGCACTCTTGCTGCGCTGGCAGGCATCGTTGCCCTCCTGCGGGAGGGAGGGAGCAGGCTTCCCGGCGTGGATCTCAGACCCCCAACACCCTTTCCTTTGCTTTGTTTGTTTTCAGTTGACAAATAATAATTGTGTATTTTTATTAGAGAACTATTCAATGGAATTAACATACCTATCACTTCACCAATTCATCATTATTATTATTTTTGGTGAAATGCTAAAAGTCTATAGTTTTAGCACCTTTGAAATGTACCTCATTCTTAACTACGGTGACATGCAATGCACCAGATCACTAAAACGTCCTCCTGCAGTCTGAGAGTTTTACCCTTTGATCTACATCTTCTCTTTCCCTGTTCTTCTCCCTTGTCCAGCTGCTGACAATCGTCTTTCTACTCGGAGGCTGACTTTTTAAGCTTTCATATAATGACCAGGCACATGCCTGTAATCCCAGCACTGGGGAGGCTGAGGCAGGAGGATCACTGCAAGTTCAAGGCCAGCCTGGGCTACATAGTGAGACCCTGTCTCAAACAAACAAACAAACAAAAAAAGATTTCATATAAATAAGATCATAAAGTATTTGTCTTTCTGTACCTCACTTTTTTTCTCATGCTATGGCTTAGCATAATGTCAGAACTTCCTTCTTTTTCCAGGCAGTATACTATTCTGTGGCTTAGTTTTCTTTCTTGTTGGGTCCTTTCTGGCCTTTGTATATGTGTGACTTTTGATTCGTCTATCTCAGAGACCAAAATGGTAAATATCTGAGTCATGTTTCAGTGAATTTTGTTTATGATTGTAGTTCATTTATTCACATCATAGAACTTGTTTTATTTTGTGTTTTGAAACAGGGTCTTGTATGTAGTTCAGGCAGGCCTTGAATTCACTACGTAGTCCAGGCTGCTGATCCTTCTGCCTCAGCCTCCCAAGTGCTGAGATTACAGACCTGCAGCTCCACGCCCAGCTCCTATCACAGAATTTGACAGCTCATGGTCTTGTAGCTCTCCCCCTCTCCCTCCTGTGAACACCCTCCTTTCTCTGCTCTCTGTTTTAGGTCTAGGAGCTCACTTGGTAGCGGCTGACTCCTTGGTCCTCTGACTTCTAGTTGGTTTGGGGCCAGTTAGGCCTTCCAGGCAGGGGGCGGAAGGGGAGGTCAGGAGTTTTGGCCCTGGCTCCTCCCTCGTGGGGTCTCAGTGGGCCACCCTGTCCCTCCACCCGAGGACAGACAGCATCACACGGCGTCCCCTTTGTCCCTTTCAGCGGGATCCGGGGCACGAGGCTGATCTCACTCGGGGTGGAGTCAGCCAGGCGAGGCGAGGTCTTCTTTCCGGGGTCCTCAGGGGACCATTTGTTTCTGTCTACAAGGCGGGGCAGGGATGGGAACGGTGACATCTAATGGCTTATTGGCAGCTGTGACTGACGCTCGGTGGAAAAGAAACTGAAACCAGGAACCAGACTGTGCTGAGGATTCCTGGGGGGCTGTGAGAGGGACGGGTGTGGGCAGAGTCAGGGGACAGAGCCTAAGGGACAGAGCGACGCTGGACCAGGCAGGGCAGAGGGACAGTGTCCTGGTGTGGCAACAACTGAGCCTCAGCTGGGAGGGCCCTCGGGGGGCATCTTGAATTCCGGGGAGAGGGCTGGGCCTCAGCAGCCCCACGTCAGCCATCCGGAGAGTCTCCGCTCTGCTCTGCCGGAAGATGGCGCCCAGGCAGCTCCTGTCCCGGCGGAGGGTTCTAGACTTCCTGCCAACCTCAATGACCCCGAATAACAAAAAACGGAAACTGAAGTGTCCCAAACACGGTGTCATAAGACCTCGCAACCCTCACAGGGACTTCCACAGCCTGGAAGAGGAAGTTGCAGCCTGGTGAGCCCACGCTGCCCCTTGCTCAAGCCGACTGCTCCTGGTTGGTCATCGGTGTGCGCTGCCCCTTGCTCAAACTGACCGCTCGCTCGTGACGCATCGGTGCCAGCAAGCCATGACAGAAGGGTCACAGAGAGCAGACGACCCTACCGGGCTGCTCCTCCCGCTCTCCCACTTTCCACAGGCTCAGGACCAGCTAGGCAGGTACTGGTCCAATATGAGCCGCACCATCAATGGATAAGAAAGGTTTCTCCCACAAACAGAAGTTAAAACGTGATATGAGAAGTAGCACCCTCATTTGGGAATATTCCCTCTAATGAAATTCAGCTCTGACCCCCGTGAAGTCTGGAGGTATCTCTCTGGGCCCAGGCCAGCCACGCTCTCCTTGGGGACACTCCCCAAGCCTCCTCCAGGTCCCACAGCCTCAGAGGCCTTGACTGGTCCCCTTCCCCACCCACAGGAGAGGCTCTGGGAAGATGCTGCCATCCAGGAATCCAGGAGCCTCAAGCCGCAAGGCCGGCCCTGTCCCCTCCTCGGAGCCCAGAACCTGGGGACCAGCGCTGCACTTTTCTGGAGGAGGAAGAAATGTCACCCTGAGCCCCTTTGCTGTGAGCTGGCTGAGGAAGAACCTGGCGAGGGCTGCCTGGGCCCCGGTGACCTGGCTGTTCCTGTCCCATCGCTAGGTCCCAGGATGTTTCTCCCGCCCTGGTCTTGCCTCTGGTCCCTGCAGCATTTGACGTGGCTGGAACTTCCCATCCCTCCCACAACCGTCTCCTCTGGGCCAGTATGGTGCCCAGATGTGCCCTGACTTCTCAGCACATCTCCTTGTTTTGGGGGCTCCTTTTGCTGCCCGGACATCTCGGTGTAACCGGCAGGGGGAAGCAGAACTTTAGAAGTTAGATTTTCCCCTCAGTTTGGCTTCTCCAAAATTCTGTGGCTCGGGCACCAGCCGACACCCCACCTCTCCTCAGCCCAGATGGAGAGACGGAGCGTGCGGACACTAGCCCTGCCCGGGAGGTCAAGTTCTGCCTTGTTTCCACAGGGAAGGGGGAAGTGGTCCAGTGGTGGGAGGGATAGAGCAAGCCTGAGCTGGGTGTGGCGGTGCGTGCCTGTCATCCCAGGCCTGGGGAGGCTGAGGCAGGCGGATTACTGTGAGTTGGAGGCCAGCTGGGCTGCATAGGGAGGTTCTGTCAAGAAAAACAAAAACAAAAACAAAAAACAAACCAAACAAGCCTGGGCGTGTCTGTTGTGTCACCATGTCCTTCCCTGTACTGTGCCTTGCTATCGCCAACACACCTGTACTCAGGAAGACGGTGCTTTGGGAGATGAGGCCGCTCCATCTCCTCAGAGCCAGCTTTGAATAAATCCTTCTTCTTTTTTACCAAAATAACTGGCCTCCTTAGATCTGGTCAGTGGTGAGCAAATGAACCTGGGAGTAGGGACCTGAGTGGCCGCAGCGTCGGGACTCAGCCATCCCATTGACTCCTGCACTGTCCACTGCCTGGGACACTAGACGTCTGCACAGGGCTTCTGCTGAGTTCGACAATAGTATTTCCGGCCCCCTTGATGGAACCTAGGGTCCCTCAGGATTTGGGGAATGATCCGTCCTCCCATACCCAGAAACCAGTGCTCTCCCTTCCCTGGGCCCTACCTCTCCCTACGACTGTCTTGATGGCCTCGTGCTCCCCCATGGCCATCGGGCCTCCTCTTCCTTGTCCCCTCTGCCTCCTTCTGACCTCCGCCACAGCCCTGACCTCAGGGCCCACACCGGCCTGGCCCCTCAGCAGGGTGCTGGGTCCACCCATCTGTCCTCCCTCCAGCCCCGTCCGGCTGCGCTGTCCATTCCTCACTGTCCCCAGTCCCCAAAGTCCCTCTCCAGTCTCTGTGTCTTCTCCAGGGTTTCTACTGAAATTCCTACGCTGGTCCGCCATGTAGACACACTTCTCTGTGTAATTTCTCCTGTGTAAAAAGAGAACCAGGGCGAGATGGTACACAGAAGACTGCTCCCCCGCGCCGATCCTACGAGCAGACGCCGAGGGCTCGGGGCTGGCTCTCAGGTCTTCCCAAGCCCGGCTGGGTTGGATGGCGGCCGCGAGCCTCATCTCTCCATCTGCAGCCTCTTCCATCAGCCCAGCCACATGGGACTTGTGCTCTGTGACAGCCCTCAAGCCACACGCTGGCTTCCTGTAAATACTTGTTCTGCGAGTGACTAATGTAAATGCAAATCCTGAGTTAGTGACACTTTCTGCTGTAACCTTTATGTGCCCCTTGGTTAGGGGACCTGGATGCGAGAGGAGGGAGACGGTTTAAGGCCTTTAAGAGGCAACACTTGGAGGGAGCCGTGTGCTTCTCCAGGTGATGACTCCAGGTCCCTCAGGAGAGTTGTCATCAACGGTACAGGCAAAGAGCTTGTGGTGAACAGATCTGTGTGCCTCTGTGCACCGTCCATGCTGTCAGGAGCAGCCGATGAGGGAGGACGCTTCCTTGTGACCATGTGGGTGGCAGGCGGCAATGCAGGGAGCAGGACGGCTGGCAGGGGTGGTCCCCACTGAGCTCCCGGCCTGGGGACTTGTGGGAGTCCACGTGGGACATGCTGGGCGGTCAGAGGTCTTCTCTGCAGGCCACCGTGGCCACTGTCTGCCTCTGGGGGCTCAGGCGTGGTCACCATTACTGGAGGTGAGACACTGGTGGACTCACCTGGGACACACACACTCAGAATTAGTGCCGGGAAGGTGGCGTCTGAGATTTGTGTCTCTTGCAAAGATCCTTGCAAGAAAGTTACTTCTTTTCTTTCCCCTTTCTTCTTCCTTCTCCTTCCCCTCCTCTCCTCTTCTCTTCTCTCTTCTGCTTTACTGTCTTCTCTTCTCATACCCACGCTGAGGTAGCATCCACCCACCCCCCACCATCTCTGTGGTGTGCTTTGGCATCCAGGCCTCGCTGTGCCCCATTCGATCCCGTGCACCTGCAGAGCTGTTTGCATCCCTGTGCCCTGTCTTGGGCCCTG
>PVJO010014580.1:36472-48019 GCA_004026905.1 Hystrix cristata | reverse complement strand
ACACACACACACACACACGGTGTCATCAGGATGGTGGGAAACAGAGATTACCAATTAATAAAAGGGAAAAAAAGTAGGAAAGTCACTGGGTGGGGGATAGTAGTGCTTAGTGACCTTGGACAGTGTTACAAATTTTGAAACAAATAGGACGTGACTAAGAAAGGCCCACAGTGATATTTGGTAAATACATTAGAGAAATTCTTCCTTTGAATTAGAATGGTAGATACATCATATTTTTACATTTTCCCGTCTAATAATACTTAATGAAGGGTAGAATCTGTTTCACATTTTCAAGTTAAAAATGTTGGTAAAAACATTTCAAATGAATAGAGATTCTGTAAAGTTCATACATATAATGATTAAGGTATATAATTAACTGAAAATGGATTAACCTGAGTGAATACCATGTTTTAAACCACTAGTTATGCATTTTATAGGTAATTAAAATGTAATCTTCCTTCTGTGCATACTATGCCTATGTTAAAGCTAAGCAGTCTTTTCCCTCGCAACAATGAGGGGGTTTATAAATGTCATTTTGGCACTAAACAGTCTGCCCAAAGAATAATCTTATTGTAGGAATTGAGCTGGGGAAATGTAGCAAGTAGATTCTCTTAATGGAAACACACCCATTACATGATACTTCTTTGTAGTTTAAATAAAATGCAACAGGAGGCATATTGAGTTATACATATTTCCATACAAATGACACTGGATGGATATTACAGCTTATTTTTGTGAACCTGTAACCTTAAGAGGGCTTTCTAGAGCCCAGTACCCATGTGCCAAATGGAAGAAGACATTTTCCGTGTTATTTCTAAGACAATCTGAGAGACAGCAGCAGATTTTAAGTTTCAGGACACCAGGGACCTGCCCTGTTCTACTCTTTATTTTGTCTTTTGTGCCTAGAACAAGTAGTAACGCATACAAGGTCCTGAAAAAATATTTATGTCATAAATAAATGCTAAATGGAAAAAGATTTGCTCGTGAAATCCGCCAAAGCCTAGTAGAGACTGCAATAGCTCATTTACCAAACTTTTCTCCAAGTAATACAGTTACAAATGATTTTCTTTCTTCATTCAGGAAAGCGTAAATTGTCAATGCCTTCACTTATTTTCATTTGGTACACGAAGAAGGTAGAAGTAGGAATGCACCGACTTCACATGGGCACTGGGATGTGAATTCCTTATCGTTTAACTCTCTAGCAGTAAATTGTAAATAAATACATCTCTATGCAACCATGTGCAGTAGATCGTATTTCTCCTACTTGGGACAAGAGAGAGCGGGCTCCCAGGGGTTGGCGGCTCATGGGCTTCTCATCTTGGACCTCTCAGATCCGCGATTCGGATCTGTAGACTGATGTCAAAGAGCCTGTGATTTCCCGATCGCAGCATGCCACCTCTGGGATTACAAAATCATGAAAAGTCTGTTATGTTAAATGACAAAATGTCTAGCTTTTTCTGCCTAGAATCGTTATATGGCACAGTATGTCTGTTACCAGATCTAATGCTCTTATAACCAGCGTGGACAGGGAAAACCAACCAATCAGCCAGACCCCTTCTGCTGCCTCCTGGTAGAGCCTGCTGCAAGTTTTGTTCTGTTTGCCGGCACTCTTTTTCTTTTTTGTCTTATTTCATACCTGGGAACTACTGTACTGGAAAGACACTTTTTACAGCTGTCAGACTTGCCAAAGTAAACATCGCAGGGTATTATGGTCTTGAAGAAAATCACTAATATTATTATATAAGTTTAATTGTTTCATATAATCTAGTGCTAGATTCATAACTAAAAAGTACCGCACTTGGTCCCTCATATCGTTATCCTTTTAAACACATGTTTATGCTCAGTTTTTCGAGGGGGCGATGTTGGGGATTGAACTCAGGGCCTTGCACTAGCCAGGCAAGCGCTCTACCCCTGAGCTAAATCCCCAGCCCCTACGCTCAATTTTGTTGTATTGTTTTTGTTTTAGAAAACTCCTAGGATTTACCCATTTTACTTTATACCTCTCTTATTTTGGAAAATGGAACTGGATTAATAAGAAAACTACTTGAATTTCTGTGTGAAACACATACTTTTAAAAATAGAATATAAAGACATTGGTAAGTTGTGAGTATTCCACATTAAAATGAGGGAAGATTGAACAGTTTCTTTGTGAGTTTTAATAAGATTAAAAGACTTAATTAGGAGATAGAGGGACGCTCAGTATCTCGAGTTGCCATCTAAATACTGGGAAATTTCTGAATATTTCACTTAGGTTAAAAAATTGCCTTAAAATTTATCCAGTCCAGTGTAACAACATCACATCCAGAGGGTACCAGAGGGTCCTTTCTAGTGCTTTGTCAGTATAAACATTCCTCGTCTAACTACCGAGTTCTGTTTCTGTGACTAGGTTGTTAAAGTAATTAGTCGCCAAATGAGGAATTGTATTTAGTGTGTACGTTATAATATTTAGCACAAAGAAATGGCCGAAGGAAACTCCAACTATATGACTTTGCTTCGCATGACTCTTACATGCAGTACTGTGATATACAACAGAATATAAAACTACAGTACTGTACCGTACAGTGCAGTCAGCAAAAATTACAGTCTGATACTGTGCTGGTGACTGAGTACCAGGAAGCCACCATAAAGCTGCACCGTTGCTCGCGTTCCTGCATTGTAAGTCCAAATGTAGGCCATAAATCCGAACAGTTGCCAAGCAGGCAAGTCATTAAATGAGGAACACCTGTGCTGTGTAAGCTCCACCTTCTGCCTCATTCCACCTTTTCAGTGATTCTGGGTATCAACTTGAGCCCTCCCCTAAAGAACTTCTTGTTTAGGAACTCCACTGAATCCAGGGAGAGTTTTTAACTGTCCGCTCCTGAGTATATACCCAGAAGGAGAGAGAATTGCCATTCCTGTATAGAAATAGCAACGAGAAGATGCCTGTTTGGAACGCAGCTTTCCTCTGGACCAAGGCATTATCGGTCTCAGGGAGAATCAGTGTTTGACTGGTAGGTCATAACTAAAATTTGCTTAATTATTATAAAAATCTAGCATGGATAAATTAGTAAGCAGTTGCTTGAAACTTCAGCTTTTATTTTCTTAGGAAAAGAGATGAGGAGTTTTGATGAATCAAGGGTTTCTAGGTACAGCAAGATCAACATCGGCTAGTTAAGAAGAAGGGACTATATTCAAGGGTATCGTATAGTTCAGAGACCCTCCGGGAGGGCTAGAGGATCTCACTTGGACGGTCCAAGGGCGGGAATACTGCAGCCAAAGGCAGCAGGCCCCGAGGAGATGTCTGATCACACCGCATGTGACTGACGAGGCAGAAACCCTCCTGCTGAGGTTCCCCACCACTCAGCAACGGACTGCCGAGACCCAGACTCTGCTATTTCCACCATAGCTGCCCTCTGAAACAGTAACTTCCACCCCCTTTCTTGCCAAAATACCCAGTACCTCCAAATTTGAATTGTACCATGAGCTCTCACTTTGGTTAGCTCCACATCTCTCTTGCGTATGCCTCCTTAATGGAGACTAGCCCGCATAGGAAGTCCAGCGCAGGGGATCTGGGGCTTGCCTGTTTGGCTTCCCAGACTGGACCTCGGAGCAGAAGGGGCACTGAAGGGGTCTTCGTTTGCTGTAGTGAGCTGATCTGCCAGCGTGGTCAGCATTGCGGGTGAGCAGTGGACTCAGCTATCTTCTCTTGGACCGGATGCAGCATTGCTGCGCCGCCAGGAGGAAAAAGTTGTCCAGAGGAGTTTTATTGCAACAGTTGAGAACCCACTATAGAGGTAGGTCTCTCCTGTCGGGCCACCAGTGTTTTTCCCTGTTGGGCTAGATGACCTGTGGAGTGAAGTTGGAAACAAAGGTGCTCTGTACTGGTAGCTCTGTAGAAGGCGTCAGAGGAGAAGACTCTTTGGGGGTCAGATAACTCTATTCCAAGCAACACGTGTCTCTCCGTGGTCGCCTTAGGAGATACGTGCACTGTGGAATTAGAAAATGGGCAAGACAACCAGGGCCTCCGGGAGGGACCCAAGTACAGGGCCCACAGCCCTCCATCCGGCCCTGTGTGTGTGGCCCGTGCAGCTCTTGGAGCAGACACTGGTCGCCGAGTACAAAGCTAAGCTGGGGCTGGAGCTGGGGCTCCTGTGAGAGGCCCGAGGAACTGGGATTTTTCCTGGCACCGTGGGGACTGTTACCTAATATGATCATCTTGGAACATCCTAGGATGTTCTGTCATTGTTCACAGGGCAGTTATTGGTTGCTTTTTAAGTAAGATGTGGCTAAGGGCTATTTGTGAAGCTCCTTTTGGTTTTGAAAAGCCAGCACAGTGTGTGTGGCAGCCTCTGGGTCTGTCTGGCAAAGGGGACATTCCCAAAGGTTCCTAGGACAGGCGGAAGTGGGAGCAGTGGACGGATGTCTGTGTTACAGTGGTTTGGAAGTGAATGTTCGTCCCTCTTGCTATCTGCAACACTTAAACTACACTCATCCTGTTAAATGTCCCTGCTCACAATAACCCTACCCGCCCCCCAGCTATTTCGGAAAGTTTTGCCATCTTGCTGCTCTATTTGGGACAGCGGCCTGGCCCTCTCTGAGGTTGGGCGATTCATCTTGGAAGATCAAAAGAGGGGCAAGCTTCGGAGCAAGGCTTCACTGCATGTGGGACACAGCTTTTGGCGGCTTAGTATTAAATGGTCAAAGGGTCAGTCAAGGGATATTCCCAGCATTCTCGGTTCTTTCCCCACTAAATAGATTGCTTTGTTCTTTTAAAGATAAAAGTCCTCTAACATTTCGTTCTACGTTCTGGGGACTGATGTCCCTTGGGAAGGGCCGTGGTAGCACTGCGTAGGCGGCTTTGCTAGCCGAGGGGCTGTGCACGATGTGGAGAGAGGTGGAGGGCCAGCGTCCCGCCGCGGGCTGCCCAGGACCTGCCCCTGCCCGGAGCAGGAGCGCTGTGGGAGTGGCTTGTTGTCTCTGACCTTGCACAGGACTCGGAGAGTCGGCAACAGGGCGCCTTGTTCTGTTCTTCTTGATCAGAAGGAAGACTTTCTCAGTTTGGTCTCGAGGTTTATATTTCTTTTTGATTTTTGCCTACGGAAATGTTTTTTGGCGCCGATAGTTTATTTCCTGTCCCATGATACTATGTTTGAAACAAGAAGATCTAATCCAGTTCCTTTCTTACTTGAACATGTTTTATCTTCTGTAAATTAGAGTTGACGGCAAATCCTTCGTAGTGTGGTTGTTAAACGAGATGCAGGACTGTAGGTTAAAATGCTTGGTAAACGTGCAGTATTTTTGAGACTCCTTCCTTTTTTCCAGGTGAGTTTCTTGATGTAGGCACGTCAGTCCTTTGCAGACAAAAGAATGATTTATGATAATCACAACTAAGGTAACCATAGTTAATAATTTTTGAGTCTGTGAATATCTTAGAAGGTTGCTCACACATGGCATCAGCAAATATTCACGAAATTCTAAAATAGTTGCTATGATTATCTGCAGTTTCGCATGTGAGGAGACAGGCTTGGCAGAAGCCCCGCACCTACGGTAAGGTTATCCGGCTGATGACCAGCGGGGACGGGGCTTAAATACAAGGCTGGCCGACTCTGATCCTTGCATTATGAACAGCTCCCTTCCCCGTATTGATCCATTATAGACATCAGGTTTCTTATCCAACAAAGCTAGTAAGTTTCAGATGCATCCGGAATCTTTAGTGGAACAGCTGCTCGTGGGTCATGCTGCTTGGATGCTCTTCTTGTATATTCTTCCCTACTTAACTCCCAAACGTCAGGAGACACAAGAGTGGACCATGGTGTCTTTGGCATCCATCTTTTTGCACCTGTAATTCTTACAATCTTGAACTGTTTTCCTTTTATTCTTTATACCTTCTTGCTTGTTCTATAAAACCTACTTGTTCAATAATGAAATATTTAAGGAATATGTTCTACAGTCAGCCTGAGTGACCTTCATGGACATGCAGTGCAGCAGCAGAAGTAGTATGCCACATAAACAGTACCAAGTGTTAGTGCCATCAATCAAGCTACACTCTTTCCCTCTAACTGCTGTGTTCTAGGGTGACGGGTAGACAATGAAAATCAGAGGAATTAATAATAACCACAATGATAAGTGCATATTGGGATAAGAAATCTTAAAAACTAAACTGGGCCAAGCCATAGAGTGCCTGGGAAGGAGAGTTTAGAGAGTAATCAGAAAAAGTCTTTTTCAGAAGGTAACTTTCGAAACTTCTTGAAGATGGAGAAGGGGCTGGCCCTGCTAGTGTCGTGGATCAAACAAGGGCAAAGTCGAGTCCCTAAAACCCAAAAAAAGCTTTTTGCTCAAGGGCTGGAAAAGAGATCAGAGTTAAAACTCACTGGACTTCTCTTTCCGAATACTAAGTCACTGCCTTCTCTGACAGAGGTCACTCCCGTGATGAGGCCTTCGCTACACTGTAGTATGGCACATTTGCTTCGTGTAGTGTGGAAACTCTGTGACATCACCATACCTTGTAGGCTCTAGTCCATGAGAGGAACTCAATGGAGAGTACTGACTTGAATGTCCTGAATAAATTTTCCTGACCCTGCTCTCAAGAATATATTATTTGTTCACTGGCTTCAAGTGTATGCTGATAAATCAGGGTTAAAGTTCAGGAGCTCATCAGGAAGAAGACCCATGTGTCAGCCGCTTTCCTGTTGCTGGGTAGAATACCCAAAACACATGGTTTAAAGGTGGGGAGGGTTACTGTGGCGCTTCAGTCCGTGGTTGGCTGGCTGCAGGGCAGGAGGGGTGTGGTGAGGAAAGCTCTTCCACGCTGGACAGCAAGGAGGCAGAAGGGTGTAGCCCGGGACAGAGATGCCCTTCCAGCTGTGCTCCTGTGACCAGGCCCACCTCCTCGCGCCGCCGAGCTATGACTGTTACAGTAGATTCATCTGGCCGATCAGTACAGCGACCCCATTGTCCAGTCAGCTTCCAAAAGCCCCACTCTGAGCACGAGAGACTTCCGGGCTATGTAGATCTAAACTGTAGTAAACTATCTGCGTGTTTCGCTTCCATCCTTAGTGAAGAGCTTTTGGTCCCAATTCCCAGGGCAGAGGTGAGAATTAAGGACTCTAAATATTCATAGCGTTTACTTCATACTGCGTGTCTGCTTTTGTCTCCCTGGGTAAATTCCACGCTTGGAGGCTCATTAGCTGTGCACACAGAAAACAGCTATATAATAATTAGTATTAAGGAAGGCACCATAATAGAACAGTGTTCAGACACTAATTACTTGCTGAGTTGATGAACCTGATTTTTCTTCCCCTGAAGCTTTTGTTTCTCCCTTCTAACTTCTGAATTGAGAATTTCTCCTGTTGTTTTAAGGGTCACTATTTTTGTTTATGGAGCATCAAGAAAAAAAACAAAAACCTTGCTCTTAGTTCCTGAATGTTTACAATGAGGTAGGCGTCAGTTATGCTTTGCAATTAGCAGGTATCTTAATCCCTGGGGCAGCCTGGAGGGATCTCACTCACATTACAGTATCGGACGCTGAGATTGCAGCTTGCACAAGTTCATCCAGACTTGAAGTCAGGACAGCTGGTTTCCAGACTCTTTTTCTCTTGTATTAGTGCTTCCCAAGCTGAGTGCTTCCCGAGCTCAGTGCTTCCCAAAGGGTCTCTTTGGATGTTCTAAAAAATAATAATAATTTAATTTTGTTTCAACGACAGTCCTAAAACCTTTATATATTCGGGGTCATGTATTTTAAATCCTGTCAGATAGTTCCTGGCTCTCACTTACACTTGTTTAACAATTGCCCTGAAGTCAAATGACAACTTTTAGTACTTGCTTTCTGACACTGGGGTCCTGCAAGGGGGCACCATCTCTTTTTTTTTTTTTTTGGTGGTGCCAGGGATCGAACTCAGGCCCTTGTGCTTACAAGGCAAGCACTCTAATCACTGAGCTAAATCCCCAGCCCCCCCATCTCTTCACAGTAGGAAATACTGGTATGAGCGCCCCTTTACGCCCAGCGCTGCACAGGGGGCTGGGATCGTGACTGCCTCCTTTGTGCGTGAGGGTCACCCTGACTCGGGCTCACTGGGCCTTAGGCACTACTGTCCTGGGAACCAGTGCTGCCTGGGGGGACGCAGCCGCCTCCCTGTGACTCTTCTTAGCTCTGCACTGAGCTGAGCCTCCAGGAGCCCACGGGGAAATCAGAGCTGGCTGCTGGCTGGTGCTTCAGGGTACAGCGACAATGGAAAACAATGAAGACTTTTTCTAGAGGAATAAACAATGTTCATGGACGGGCTCATTGGAGATCCAACAGGCACGGAGCAGGTAAAGATTTTCCTGGTGCCCCGTTGCTTGTTCACATAGGGGATGAGGCCCGGAGACACTGACAGACTGTGAGCACATCCACGGCACTCTTTCTGGCAGGGCTTCCAAGAATTATGGTCATTCCACGGAAAATAGAGAAACAGTGTTTTGAGATCTTCACACAGACGCATGAGGGTGACAGATTCAGCTGCTGTGGAAGGACTGTGAGGAAGTGCAGGGAGCCCTTCCGGTGTGCTCTGCGCCGCTCCATATGCAGCGCTAGGCCTGGCGCCTGCTCGGGACAGGTGTGCAGGTGGGTGAGAGGCTGCACGCAGCGAGCCTTTGTGAGCCCAGTAATGAGCACAGCGTTTTTATTATGTAGTGTCACACTTTCGTAGTTAAAGGATTGGAAATTTGAAATTGGTTGTCAATTTCGAAGCGCGAATAAGAAATAATGAATGTATTTTAGATGTGATGACGACTGTCTGAAGAATGTGCAAACAGAAGATGGTCTGAAATCTAATTCACTGATGTTTGAGTCTTAGACAACACAGATGTGTATCTTTATAGTTCCAGAGACCGGAAGTACGAGATCAAGGGGTCAGCAGGGCTGGTGTGCTGAGGACTTTCCCCTTGGCTTGTGGATGGCCACTCTCGCCTAGTGTCTCCCTGAACATGTGTGTCTGTTCAGACTTTCTCCTCCGAGGACACCAGGAGTGCTGGATTGTAACTCACACTACTGACTTTTTTTTCACTTAATTATCCCTGCAAAGTCTCTTTCTCCAGATACACTCACATGGGGAAGTATGAGAGTTAAGATTTGGGCACAGAGTTTTGGGAGGGACTAATGCAGCCCATAACAACTGGATTCTATCTATGTCTATAATGTCTCAAACAAAAAAGAAAGATCCATGTGGAAGCAAAAAGGGACAATTTATGATGCTATACCTACAAGCTTTTCCCAGTAGCGCTGGTCATGTGATACTAAAGTGAGCATTAGGCATGATAAATGCAAATAATGATGTGTAAGTGGGAACTCCTCATTATGGCTTATAATACATGTCATTCCTGAGGAAGGCTACCATATAATTTTTAATATTTTATAATAAGGCAAATTTTCTACCTGTGACCTTATTAGTACAGAAGTAATCTCTTAAATAGTTAGATGTCATACAGAGATAATTGTTCTTTTTGGGGGTGGAAGAAGCCCGTCAACGAGCATCACCTGGGAGGTCACTGTCAATGAGGGAAAGGTCTCCAGAGGGACCTGCAGATTGAGAAAGAGACAGTGGCTTTTGTGGAATAAGAGAAACTGAACATTAGTTTCTCATCTAGAGCAAGTGTATGTGTGTGTGTGTGTGTGTGTGTGTGTGTGTATACAGGTGTAGCTAACATACAAGGATGATGCAAATGTGTTGAACTAAAAATAGGAGCTTAACGTGGTGATTTTTTTTTTCTTTTTTTCTTTTGGTGGTACTGGAGATGGATCCCAGGGCCTTCTCAGTGAGCTTCAGCTCCAGACTTTTTTATTTTTTATTTTGAGACACGGCCTTGCTAAGTTGCCAGACTGGGTTCAGACTCACGATCCTCCTACCTCAGCCTCTACTTGATTTTCTACCTAGGACGCAAATAGCAACACACCAAGCATGGCTGGTTTGTGTACTCCTGACTCTATTATGTGAAAACAGTGTATCATGAAGAACTAGAGGAACAAAAAGCTACTTCAGCTGCTCTCCCTACAGAAGGGAAAATGGAGAGACTTGAGCAGCAAGAGGCTGAAAGGGTTCTAGGCAGGAATCTTTGGATTACCCAAAGTTTACTTGACTTTCTATTACTTACTTTATTGATTCATTTATTACTATTATTATTATTTGTTACTATTGTTATATATGGGCTTTTATTTCCTTGCATTAGTTTACTGCTGCTGGGTGAGTTGCTTTCAATTTATGCTGTTTGGCTAATGAAATATATTTCTTCTTTTCCCCTCTAAAATTTCAGCTGTTTCTGCATTAATTACCAACACTCACACAGCTGAACTTGATATTTTGAGAAGACGCTGTTAAAAGCTGAGCCATCTTCCAAAGCAAAGCCAGTGGAAGTAAAATAGAGGTTCCTGAAATGGTAAAAAATATGTTTAGCTTGTATCTAGACATAGATGCAGACTTTTTAATCACATATATTTAATAGAAAACAAGCATACGTAGAAGAGCAGATAGTTGAGAGAGTGGGCGGTGTTAGGAAGCAGCATGAGGGAAAAGAAGATGGATGCCGAGGAAAAGAACAGGTGTGTGGGAGGAGATCCACCCGTGAGTAGCACTGAGGGTCGATCCTGTGTACACACATCTGCATGGATGAGGTGTGATTAAAAATAATGAATATTTACTTTGTAAATAATTTGCTACAGTAAGACACACTGGCATTAATCCCCTTCAAAATACTGCCCCTCGCTTTGAACACACTTTGAAGGACTCCGTGCTTGTTGCCATTTCTGAAGCAGCTCTGAACATCCTCCGTCATAAGTATCTTTAGCTGTGCTGTCCTGGCCGCCCTGATGTCCTGCCTGAGTCAGTTCAAAACATTTACCTTCCGTGGTCGTTTTGACTCTGGGGTAAGGCCGGAAGTCGGACGGTGCTGGAGGACGCCCAGGGTGAGGTGCGTTGGCATGTCTCCCCAGGAGAGAGGGCTCCAGAACTGTTTGCAGAGCGCACAGAGGATGCAATAAGGGTTCTTAATTGCGAGGGGGAGTGTTTCGAGGGAGATTAATACCAATGTATCTTTTGCTGTGAATTTTTTTATTTGAACATTCGTGGTATATTTTGGCCATGTTTCGTGTATATATGTATGTATGTACATATGCGTGCTGTCCATATTCCATTTGTACCCCTAGAAGTAAACGCTTGGAGTATATACCTGAGGGACGGTAGCAAGTCGTATTATAACGTGAGAAATCAAAGAGGAAACACAATGATCACACAGGCATCGAACTTAACCATGTCTTTGAAGAACATATTAAAGACGTTTTTAAAATACTAGTCTTTGGATTTTCAAGTAGCTAGAAATATTTTCATGTATTGAGACATGAAAATATACTACATGAAGTAGTATACAACATATACTACCTTCAGTTTAAGTGGAACTGTTTGAGGATATAATGAGCAGTGCATGTTAAGACTAACCCACTTGTACCTGGATTCTAGGTGGGTCTCCGAGGGGTGTGGACCTCTGGGGTCCGTGAACCGGGGGCACAGCGACGTTGCAGAAAAAAGAGAGACAGGACAG
>PVJO010014580.1:0-36372 GCA_004026905.1 Hystrix cristata | reverse complement strand
TGTACTGAGATCTTATCGAGGCTGCATAACAGTTTACAAACCTCAGGTGGGAAAGGTAAGACCTCTACAAGGCGCCTGCTGTTTCGGACAATGTCCCCTCTCCCAGGCTCCCTAGGGTCACCTTTGACCCTGCGGCTGTGAGCTTTCTCAACTGCCTCAGGATATTCCTAAGAGCACAAAGGACAAGCCCTCGACAGGGCTCCGAGAGTATCTTACAGAGGGGCACGTCGTGATTCAGCAAGACTCACCAGTTCTGAGGCACAGGTGTTGTGTGGCGGATAAGGGATTTCTCGGCGATTATGCAGCTAATTGTTAAGTGCTACTTTAAATTTCTTTAAATAGGCTCATGAAATATGGAAAGGATCTTGGTGATGTCCAGGCTTCTGGGTGTATTTATTGCAACTGCTGTGTTTGATAATGATTTGATCCTTTTCCTTCAGTGAGGTCTTGTGGCGTATCCTGCCTGCCTGTCTGCAGAGTGAACTTGCATAGTGTCTGTGACAGGCCTCCAGATGGCTCGTCCACGATTCCCTTGACCTCTGCATCTGAAGGGTGCATTTCTGAGTGTTTTTACTTCCTCAAAATATAAATTTTTACCTCCTAGATGGTGCAGATCTCTTATTTCTGTTCTAATCAATATTCCCTCCCATTGCTTTGATGACCTAAAGCTATTCCACCTAAGTCAGCCGCAAACAGTGTCTGACTCAGTAAACATCTAGGCTCGCCTCAGTTATTTTATCTCCTACTTTTCCTTTTAATTTTCTGTATGTACAGCAGGCCCTCTGAAAAAAAAAAAATCAAAGCAAGACCTTTTGCGAAGAAAATAAAATAAGGCTGTTCCAGAATTCTCAGCCCTTCCATTTCTTGGAAAAGTATGACCTCCCAGTCTTCAAAACACATTTGAATTGATGTTGTTCTCTCAAGGGCCACTTTCAACCCTGTCTCTTCCAGATTTCCCTGTATTAGGCGTTCGTTTCTGCGAGCTGCATGGTAATCCTCTTCCTAAAGGGCTGCAAGTAGTTGGGAGAGAGGCGGCACGTGTTGTCTGATTATTTGCCTTTCCAGAGCAGGTTCGCTGCTTCAGGCTGCCATATAAGTTGCTAACAAGAATTCACATTAGTGCTTCCTTCCAAGAAACAAACTTGCTAACATAAATCTAGAGCTTTATAAATGCCTTAGTCTGCGATTCAGTAAATCTTCTAATAATCTATATTAAGACAAACATACAATAATTCGACAGCAAAAGCAGCATTGCACCATTATCTAGAATAACAAAATATGAGAGCAACTCAGATGGCCTGCTGAAGAAGAGAGGGTACCAGAGATTATAGGACGGAGGACGCGTGAGGTGCTGCTTATCACCTTTCAGAATACATGCAATGGCATGGAACATACATGTGGTTGAATTTTTAAGATAAAATATATCACCTGTCAATATAGCCCTAATTAAAGTTACAGAAAATATAAATAGAACATGCCCTTAAACATGTGGTTTTTATATTGTAAAATTATGGATAATTTATATAAATACAGGAATATATTTACTTTCTGGATGAGTTTTTTTGACATTTCAAATGGAAAAGTCATTGAGTTTTTTAAAAAAATAACTCAGTGAGGAGAAAGTCTCTTTTCTCTTTAGGCTAGCAGTTGTACATTTTTCTCCCTAGTAACTCATCTTCCTGCGGATATTCTGTCCTTTGTAGCTCATGGGGTCTGGATTATACAGTAAATCAGCACCAAGGAAAATGGGCCTCGAGCCATAACGTAGCACCTACTTACCCGTGAGCTTTAAGATAACTATATACTTGTAAAAGTCTCACGTAGAGCAATTTGAAAGCTTTACTTGTGACATCAGCTCTGAGAGCAGGATTTTGTTCTGTCTACCAGTATATCCCAGTATCTAGAATTTTACCAGATGCGTGAGGGAGATGGAGTCGTAGTTTTTCAATCAGTACATGCACTTGGGGGAGAAGGCACCGGTCAAATGGGATTTCCAAGGTTACCATCTCACATGGTCCTCCCCGTGGCCCTGTGAGAGGATATTGGTTTTGTTACTACTGGTTTATAGGAGTCAGATGCAGAATGATTGGTTTCCCCCAGATCGCAGCTGGTAAGTGGCAGACATCCATTAGAATCACTTTTCTAAGACAGGAAATGGTTCTCATTATGACCCTAACAAAACCTCACTGTTCCTCACATCTCGCTGAACCGTAGGCCTCACGCTACTTACTACTTCGTTGACCTGCAAGATTTTTTCCCTTCAGAATAAATCAGTCGGGGCACTCAGAATTCATTGCAGCATGGCTCATACTTATTCTTCTTCGTTCTTTTCACCGCCTGTCTTCTTTCCTGTAGAGAGTTGCTATGCATTGATAGAATTTATATTTTGAGTTTTCTGCAGAATGTGGTAAAGATGGAACTTTAGATTCTATGATGGTGGAAGAAAATGAATTCTTTTTTATTAAATTTTTATTTTTATTAGTACATGTTTATAGTAGTGCATAATGATTACATTCCTCATGGAGAGTTGGTATATGAAATAACATGTCTTAATTCTTTTTTAATCCGCTTCCCCTCCTCTCTCTCCTCCCTCCATCGCTTGGTCCCTCCTCTTTTGCAGAAGATTTGTCTCTGTTTCCTATGATGTCTGTCTTGTTGGTGGGAATGTAAACTTGTACAAACACTAGGGAAATCAGTATGGAGATTCTTCAGGAAACCAAAACCAGAAATTCCATTCTACCCAGCATTTCCCTTCTAGATATCTTCTTGACAATGTCGAAGACATCATATTACAGCGATCCATGCATATCCGTGTTTGTAGCAGCACAACTCACAGTAGGTAAATCTGGAAGTAGCCTGTAAGTCCATCAACAGATGAATGGATAAAAAAATGTGGCCTTTATAAATAATGGAGTACTATCCTGCCGTGAAGAGTGATAAACTTACGTCACTTGTAGAAAAATGCATGTACCTTGAGACCATAATGTTAAGTGAAATAAATCAGTCACACAAGTTTAAATACTTTAAGGTTTCTCTTATTTAGTAAACCTAGTATTTAAATAAAAACAATGAATTCCTGCTAGAGTAGATTTCCATGGGAAAGTCTTAGGGCTTTCTGAATACTTCGAAACACATCTTTGAAGAAAACTACTTCTTTTCAAACAGTGACACCTTTTACACACCTACCATCCTCTCTCATTTCTATATTCCAATTATTCTGAGTACCGTCAGCTCAAAAACTGGACAGGCAAGGTTGGCGTTTTGAACCTCAGGGAGCTGAAACATGTCGCGAGGATTGTGAGTCTGCAGAGTGCGAACATCCTCACACAGACCATCGGAGGCGGAGAAGTCGCTTCGCGGGCAGCTCTTTGCTCTCGCCTTTGACGAGGGCTCGTCTCCTGCCCGCATCCATGTCTGCGTCTCAGCCTCAGCCCGGGAGGAGGAGCGTGACGGTCGCCCGGGGAGTTGTTTTATGTGTGGCCCGTCCCTGGACTTGGCTCCGTTCGGTGGCCCGCAGGTCCCTGCATCGCGGCTGGTCCTCGTGGCTCTTCGTACCCGGCAGAGGAGCCGCTTCATGCCTGCACTGGACGCACTCGTCTCCGCCTGCTGCAGCGCAGTTCAAGACCTTCGTGCTCATGGCCAAGTTTCTCTCGCCGTCACATTAAAAGGCCGCTAAAATGGAATATTAGTTTTACCCACGGATTTAATTCAGGCACCTATTTTAAACACGAGAAAACGTGTTAAGAGATAGAAATAAATTTCCTGTGTGTATGTTTGTGATTTTATTCTTCCTAAACTATTCATCTTGAAAGATATACTAAGATTCTGATTAAATTTACACTCCTTGCTTTCCGTGAAAAATGCTGTATAATGATGAGTACGTACTCAGTTTGCCATTCAAACATTGATTTGTCCAGTCTGCGTGCGTCACATATTTCCCGAATATTAGTCATGGCGCAGGCACTGAAGATGCAGATGCAAAATACGGAAAGGAGCCTCCGCCCTCACAGAAAGAGGAAAAAGCATATTTATTCGAAACACAGTTAACACTGAAGTTTTAATTTTGGAAAAAGCCATGAAAGGCACAATAAATGTGTCTGTGTGGAGTCTGCTTAGTCTGGGAGTCCGGGGGAGGCTTCGAGAGGAAGTAAAATTGAAGTAAAACCCTGAGGGTACGCAGAAATCGGCTGAACAAAGTTGACATGGCAGGAGAAAGACCACTCGGGTGTGGTGGACACCACGGGGTCAGGCAGAAATAGAAAGACGCGCGCGCACGAAGAATTCCAGGAACTTCACGGAGAAGATCCGTGAGCAGGTTTGTGTCATGTTACACGTTTATTGATTTCACTGAAAATGTGTTGATCAACAGTCACGCATACACTGGGGGTGCAGTATGATGGAGTGTGTCTTCTCTCAGCTCGTACTTCGATGGCAATTGCAGTCCCCAAGAAAAGCACTCTAGCAAGGGAATGGAAGAGAAAAGATTCTAACTCAGACCATGAGGCCAGTAAACTAGATATGCGAAGCTGCTCCTGAAGGGTGGGAGGAACCGACCAGGCCAGAGCAGGAGCAGGAGGATGGGGCACTTCATTATCAGAGCCTGGGGAGGGGGAACGGCGGACTTGCGAAACTGAGATCAGCCCAAGTATGGAGACCAAAGCAAAGAGGTGGGATTTCAATGCTTCTGTTTCTTCATTTATTATTAAGGGGTTTGACCAAGTGCTTTCTAGAGCATAGATTTCATGATACTATTTTAAGTTTCATACATACACTAGGTAAAAATTGAGAGGTGGTTAATAAATTTTTCAAGCCACAGAGATGAACAATGACAAAGTTCCTTTAGTTTGCCAGTTAAGTGTAGGTAAGAGTCGGAAAAACGGGTTCTGATTGTAAGCAATTTTCTATATTTGCAAAAATTCAGACACTTCCTTATGTGAGGAATCACACTGACTCATTGTAAGTGCATGTTCTTCCTTTTCTTTGACTTCTGCTGAAGACTTCTCCCTTCGGTATTTGGATTGAGCATCTATCATGTCTATCGTGGGTACGTGCAGTGCTGTGATGACTTGCCAGTTATGTCAGAAGAATAAGTTAATTGTCTCTGTGTTGATCAAACGGTCAAGTGGTTGATTTCCTGGCATTTGGCACCCCATTACTTAATGAAAAAGAAAGAATCGTTAGACCCAGACAACGAGGGGGCTGCCCACACCTCTAACTGCAGGGAGTGTGAGAAAGCCCCACGCCCATGCTCGTAGACATGACCACCTGTGTTAGCTCAATTGGATAGTGCCCAGTATCCAAAATAACTTCAAGTTCCATGAGCTAAGCGTGTGTAAGACGCTTGATTACGGTGGCGTCCGTTCAGGCTTGTGTATGAGATGGAGAGATGTGAGCCAAAATATGAAAATACTGCCCCAAACTACTCTCTACTTTGAAACTGCAGGCTTGGAAGTGAGGAGTCCCCAGTAAGGGACATGAGGAAACTGAGGCAAGAGAAGCTGGAGTTGGAGCACACTTGACCTTCCAGGTCGTTCCCTGGGTGTCATCCTAATGAGCAGCTACTGCTTAAAATGCCAGCCACAGCCTCGGAATTATTAAAGGTTCAAACACACTATTTGTCCAGAAATTAAGTAGAATACCAAGTAAGAATTCTTGTCATCTCTCTCTTCCTTTGTCAAAGAGCTGTTTATAAAAACAAGAAAATAGAGAGGGAAGGAAAGATTAAATTTCTCGAGTATAGAAATGGGGTGAGCTGAGGATAGGCATGAGCGGAACGGCTGTGTACAAGAGCGACAATTAGGATTTTACGAACTGCTGCCCAGACTGCATATGGCGTACCAGAGAAACAGGAGTGCCGGTGGTTTGGGAGAATCATAATGAGCACCAGTACTTTTTTTCACCAGTGTGCAGTGGACTTTGGAACTTACTGTTGGGGATAGTGAATAAGAATGAGAGGGTTCCAGCGCTACTGAAGTATGACTTGAAAACTGCACAGTATTCCAGATTGACACCGTGTCGTGTCTTCCCTTGCTGTAAGCTAGGGGATCTTCTTGGACAAGCTCTGTGAACTCGTGAACGAAGCCCTAATTCCTGTTGGCTGTTGTTTTTGTCCCCTTATTCCACTGGTGTTCATCACATTTCATAGCATGCTTAGTCAATTCGTGAGGGTGATAATGTAGAATTTTAATTATACAGAGAAATAGTCTCAGTTTATGATCAAATAGAGATAGATCCATAGTTTTATTGAGCAAATGCCGTTTTGCCGTATTCTGTTCTCAGTGGATTTTATTCAGCTAAGTAAGTTTGGGTATTACTCTATGGTTGCTTTCAGACCTTACGGTACTATTCATATGCCCATTCAGAAGTGATTAATCTGAAACAAAAATGCATTAGTTTGCTTTCCCAAAGTCTCACAGTGACTTAGTGATGCAGCCCACACTTAAACCCGGGTCGTCTCTCTCCAGACCTGTGCTCACCCAGCACGATGCTGCCAGCACTGTGGACCAAGCCGGGGGCAGCACGAAACCATCTGCAGTGTCCTGTGACCTGCCAGCCTGGTAGTTCTCACCATTTTTGTCTTTGGAGCTAAAGTAGATGTGCCCTGTTCTCTACTACATTTTTCTGTTAGAAAAGAGGAAAGGCAAGATGACTGAGTGGAAGGGAGGACAATTTTAATTTAAATCCTCAGTGTTTTACTTGTTTAGCTTAACACAGGTTGGTACCTTCTACTTACTTCTTGCAAGATCAGGAGGCCCTGTAGGCAAAGGTCTGGACAGACTAGGTGGGGTTCGCAGCTGGTCCTTGCTGTGTAAATAGCTAACTGGATATAGAAACAGATGGGGATCCAGAGTGGAGGCACTCTGGAGTTGTTTGCTCAGAGAGAAATGCTAATGCTTCCAAACACTTACGTGAGAAGTGAGAAGTGAGAAGTGAGGGGCTAAGCTGGTTTTAAAGCTCCCACTGGGCGACAACCTGGTTAATTCGCTAAGAGATGCCTGCCTGCTGTGTTTGTTTTCTAAGCAGGACATTCAATGTTTCGCGTGCCAAACAGGAGACCGGCAAGATAACAGGCACTTGTAGGTATTAACACAGAAGTAGGCGTGTTCCACCTGCCTAATTTGAGAGGTGCTTTCCTGGCAACAGCACACACACACACACACACGCGCGCGCGCGCGCGCGCGCGCGCACACACACACACACACACACACACACACACTCCTCTCAGCTCACCAAGAGAATTACCAAGAGCTAACAACTTTTCTATCGATCTCATCTTGTATTTACCGGCCAACTCTAAAGAAAGTGGCATTCCCTCCCAATAGATTCATGGCTTGGTTCTTATTTTTCTCTTTGTTTTTGATTGCAGCAGAATCTAAGAAGAAGAAAAAGGAAGGCAAGAAGCAGGAGAAGATGCTGGATTAAAAGATGCTGCCTTCTGTGGAATGTGAACAGGACATCAGCAAACAGGCTCAGTTAACTATTGCATTTATACCTACTGTAGGCTTTTTATTCAGAATTATGTATAGCTAAAGTACGCAATAGGCAAGAACAAAGAGGAAGGAACATTTTTGTAGTAGTGTTTTTTAAAACGTATACCATAGTACCACTAGGGGCTTATAATAAAGGACTGTAACCCATTTAGAAAGTTGAAGTTCACTTGTAGTCGTGATAAATGATAGACAATTGAGGTAAGTTTTTTTTTTGAAGTTATACAATATTTCACATTTAAATTTTTTTACATTTTTTTCTCTTGGCAGCAATTTAAATGTTGTGACTGTGTACACTACTTCTCTTGTTATGTTTTTTTCACCTAGATTTTTTTCCCAATTGAGAAAAATATATACTAAACAAAGCAGCAATAAAATATAATTACTCCATTTGGGGAAATAATCTTGTTTTCTGCTGAAAGATTTTTTTAAAAAGTCATCAAAATAAATGCAGAAAAGGGGCAGAGCAACATTGTAGTGCAGAGTTGACCTTTTCTTTTTAAAGAAAATCATTACAACATGAAATTCACTTTGCCAGAAACATCTGTTATCTGATGAAATTATTTTTCCATCTGAGGAAAAACTAGTAGGAAAAGCAAATCAAGGTGACGCTGAATAAAAGGTGCTTTTGTGTGCAATAATTTGGTCTTGTAACTCTTCTCCTTTCATCGCCTCTGCGTGGGATTCCAGCAGTTAGCAGTGAGAATTTACCACACAAATGAATTAAATCAGCTTGGACACATCTTAGGCAAGAGGTTTTGTTTTTTGGGGGGATACTTCCTTTAAGCTAATTAGTCTCCTATTTGAAAAAATCCCAAACATGAAGTGTTCCAAATCTGAAAAATTTTGAGCACAAATATGACAACACAGGTAGAAATTCTATTTCAGACTTTATATGACAGGTGCGGGCACATTACAAATGTTGTATATAATTAACTTGGAGGGCTATATGTATAAGGTATACGTGAAAAAAGCACAGGTGGTATTTCAAGTTGGGGACCATCCTCAATATATCTCATTAGGCCTATGCAAGTATTAAAAATATCTAAAAGTATTTGAAATCTGAAACATTTCTCATCCCAAGCATTTCACACAGGGCTAATCAACCTGTATATTTTAGTAGATTTCACTGGTGCTTCTGCATTGAACTGAAGTCCCTAAGAAGTCTTGGGTGTGATGGAACAGGAAAATGCACTTCTTACACTGAATGAGTTTGGGTTAGCACAATGCAAATTAGGATCACGGTAAGGAAATACAAAATGGTAGTTTGCATTTCATTCTATAAACCAAGAATTTCTGCTGTACCATCGGTTCCAATTTGTGTACCTGTCTGATCTGCTAGTCTTTCAGCACAGTCTAAGTAAATAAGTCTATTTAAGTAATAATACTCTATTATTCAAAGAAGTCACATCTCAGAATATTGGCTGAGGTGAGCTTCTAAGTATTCCTCTTGACGTTCCCACCTCTAAGTCTAAGGTTATCAGACTCAGCAAACAAATTATTGTCTACCATGGTAATCACAAGTCTGTTTTCAGAAATGATGGTTTCCGCACATCCTGGGCTCGCTGTAAAATAAATAATTACATACTGGTCCACCGACAGAGCCAGAAAATTGGGCAGCTGAACTCCTTCAGCCATCTGGTCTAAGACTCTGCTTGGGCTAAAATGTTGCTGGGGTCCATTGCTCCCACTAGGTCAAGCCACCTGTCAGCGGGAACAGAAAAAGGAATGAAATTATAGGCACCTTACAGACTGGTACTTAATAAAAACGGAGTATGTTGTGGTATACTTCAAATGACAGAAACATGAAGAGTAAGTGTAGTCTTTTTGCAAGATGCCCATAGTAGGGAAAAATTCTCATGGGGTTGGATGGAAAAGACAAGAGAAAAGTAGTGTTTCAAGTTGGCTTTTTGACAGCAAATTTCTAGAAGAATAGAAGGATGAAAGAGTCTGTGGCAGATTTTGTTAGACTTTAAGTTAATGTTGCTCTTCTATCATCATCATTTAGCCCAAAACAGCAGCCCATGAATCAGTAATGGTTTAAGGTGAACTTAGACAAAGTCTCCCCAGGGAAAGAGTCCTGTGGATAACCATGGCGTATGCCTTTATTCATGGGATGTGGTGGGAAGCCTGAAAGGCAGGGGCTCTGCCGTGTCAACTGTGGTTCTTAGCAAACCAGATAGCAACTCACTGATTCTCCATTAAAATGGGTTTGGAATATTAATCTGTCTTGCACCAGATATTAAATTCAACTTCCCAGAGGTCTTGAAAATTCTTCTCCAGTCTTGGCTTTGAACATCTTGATGAATCACACATTTATCAAGCATTGAAACATAAATGTAAAAGAACCATCTCCCCCACATCACCGATTCTCACAAATAGGAAAAAACAGACTGTTACCAGCTCAGCATAGAGTGCCTGAGTAAACTGTCTCTCCTCAGATGTTCTGAGTTGTAGAAATGCTACCCAAAAGTTCATTGAACATTGAGGACCAGAAGGGACATGTGTCAAAGTCCTCTGAATTTCTTCAAACAGATCGGGAGCACAGACAAGCTTTCTATCCAACAGTAAGCAGGGTGCAGAACAGCCCGCCCAAGACTCTGGTCAAAACAGCCATCCGGGAGCAGCGAGTCCTGGCTCGGCTCAGCACCTGCGTTCCTCACACTTGGTGTGAGCTCGCGAACATGCGGACGCGTGTGCACAGGTTGTCAGCGGAGGGTCTGGGGTAAGCCCACTGCGACTTCAAGTGCTTCTGCGAGAGCGGCCTCGCCTGCCGCTAACTCTCGGAGTCCAACGCCAGTGTAGTTTCACACGCTCAATATTTATCAAGGGAAGTTCTACCAACCTGGGGGTATGGGAAGGATGCGCATAAAAGTGAAAGAACTTCATTTTACATTAATAGTTTTATGGAGCGTGGAAAGGCTGCAGTCTTTTCCCTATTGAGGAGGCACATATTTCTTTAGGAATAAGGTAAATTTTTCCATAACATTGAACTGTAGGCTCCATAACTCCAAAAATCTTAATTAATTGCTTTGTTACATCTTTAAATGAAGAAAAGAGGTGACTATGCTTTAGGAAACTCTGAAGGAGGGTAGAGAGTACTGTTTTAAACAAACTGAATCATTAAAATTAGTTCAAAAGTGTAAAAATTAGAATTTGAAGCTTTCTGGGCACTAAAGCAAAGGGGATTTCTTTGACTTTTTTCCCGTTTAATCCTGTTAATCCTCTCTAAAAATAGTGAAAACATTCAATCTACTTTTTAAACATTACAGAGTTTTGGAATACATTTATGGAAGAAGTAATAGGCATAATGCATCAGGAGCATCTAGAAGTAATGCCTATTTCAAACTTACGATGACTCTACTTCTAGGAATAAAAGATGTGGAGCACTGTGATACGGAAAACATAGGCGTAGAAATCTTCCCTTCCTCTGTTTTTCTCTTCTTCCCAGTCCCTCATTCTTCTAAGCAAATATTCTATCCTATTGGCATCACAAGGAAACCAGTGTAATTCAAGAATACAACACAAATGAAAGCAGAATGCTGATCTACTTTTATAATTATTATCATGAAGAAGGAACGGTTCACTTACAGTATCTAATTTCTGTAGAGTGATTTTTTAAACTTCAAAATCTTAACAGGCAGATACTAATCTATTTCTTACACTTGCATCTGTTACAAGTACTGCAGTTTGATACTTGTAGAGCTGCCAAGGAGGTTATACATCTAGATCATTGCTACCTGTTTGCCTTTGTTCTTTGGAAATGGGCGTGAAAGCCATACCTCATTAGAGAATGAAAACATGGGAAATCCTGACACCAGCCTTATACCCCCGGGAGTGGGGGCTGCTTTAGAGAACGTGTACGCAGAGGGACATGGCTTCTGAACTCCATCTTGCTCTTAGTGAGAAAAAAATACTATGCAAAGCAAACTAATCCCAGAGAGTGATTTTTTTCCCCCGCTGCCTCCTGATTGTCAGATCCATCAAACACAGGTAAAGTCTAAAATATCTGCGCTTATGAGTTTCTGGGAGAAGTGTATGAATGCCTCACTTATTGTGAATGGCCAATAGACTGAGATCTTTACAACGAGATGAATTTTAGACTTCTCAACCCCAAAGTTGTATGTTTTTAAGGTAGTCATTTTTGGCTGATAATCGTTCTGAAAAAAGTTCGGTACCTGCCGTTTTTATAAGAACATAGTAAATATAATTTAAGCTTCTCTTGAGGGGATAGCCTCACCATGAATATTAGACTATTAGCTTTTGCTGTCATATCCACTCTATCTGTGAATATTTTCTTACATGGTGCTGGTGGGTCACAGAATTAAATGGGTGTTGTGCCAGGATATAACCTGGAGCTTGATTTGAGGTGAAAAAAAACTTACAAAAGCCTCCAGAAATAATGTAGCTTCTTTTACACTTTGTCTCTTAATGGAGATGGAATGAGGCTTATGCGATACCCCTGAGACGTAGCATCACATGACACGGTGATGGTTCAGGGCAGTCATACAACTAAATCTCAGGACTGAACACGTGAGTCTTTACATCTTTTCTTGCCTTCTAGAAAAAAAATAACCTTCACTGTTCTTATCGTCGGACTTGTCAGTTGTATTCAGAGCACTAGCTGTGATATCTATATCAGTACCCACCAGTACAAGCAATCTTTCTCTTTTGCAGCTTGATTTTTAATCTCGATTGTATTTCACATGTTGGTTGAGTGCAGCACTCCTGAACAGTGACCATTTCCAGACTATGAAAATGACTAATCATTGTAATGATCACTTCTAATGGAAAAATGTCACCATTGTAAAACATTTATAATGCCTTACAGTGAAAATATGATTTTTAATAGTATAAAGTTCATACATAACTTACAAAGTGCAAGTTTCTTATGAAAATGTTTTTGTAACATTTACTGTAATGGAAAAATACCTTAGTAAAAGGCTAGACTCATTGTAACATTATAACATTACAAGGTAGGATAAAAGTAAACTGCTAACCTGCATCATTCTTCTGCATTTGTAACTATTTGAATTATGTAATAACATTTGATTGAGTTACAGTTATCTGCATAATTTCATGTTAATTACTCTGGAAGAAAAGAAGTAAAAGTTAGAATTCATGACCCTCAACCTCATTAATTTGTAGATTCTAAATATACAAAGAATTTTAAAATTGAAAGAATTAATAAAATGATAGAATTATAATGTTTGTAATGGCTAAGTGTAGGCACGACCTAGAAATTTCAAACAAATCACTGGACTGGCTTTAGTAATTAGAGATTGGCAGGAAGGGAGTAAAGGTTGGTATGATTCTTCAAGGATGGACTGTTTGGAGAAGCTATAAGGAAATTCTAATGGCGAAGTTATGAAAAAGGACATGTGTGAGTCATTTGTAGGAAAATGGATGCACCTTGAGACCAGAACACTAGGTAAAATAAAACACAGAAGGTTAAATATCACATAGTTTCTATTATATGAGAAATCCAAAATATAAATAATTTCAAGAGAAATAAATAATAGATGATAAGGAGGTATTTGTGGAGAGAGGAAAGAGATCTAGGGATGGGGGAGATGGGAAGATAGGGTTGAAAAGGGGAGTAAAAATGATTAAGATGCGGTATGTGTAGGTGCCAATTCCCCACTATGAATGTAATTATGTATCATAAACATATATCAATGGAAAGAAGAACTTAAAAAGAGAATGTTAGCAGTTGACAAGATTGTTTAGCATGGCTAAAACAATTCACCTAAAGTTTATGGTGGTGTCTTCAGCGCTTTGTAACATCATGTAAAGTTGAATTTGGCAGCTGAGGCAGTATCCCTCCCACACACACACACACACACACACACACACGCTAATGAGATACAAGTTTTACGAAATGATACTCATCTATACTGTTTACACTCTTGTACATTTTCTTGCTTTTATCTCATTTTTTAAAAAAAAGTACTAGTTACAATCATTAACTTGAATATATGACTGAAGTGTGGATCAAAATCCTTGTTTGAGTAGGTTTTACTTATAGACATTGTGACATTTAGCCAAAATTGTATGCACTCTGCAAGAACTGGTATGCGGCTGATTTTAGGACATCTTTCCTTTAGGGAAATGAATCTCTGCTGTAACTTCTGCTTGCTGGAAGACCTTTTGTTCTTCACTGTTTTGCAGGAACACTACTAGCGAGACCAAATCACTGAGCAAGAACCAAGAGTTTCCTTTTCTACACTGAGTGGTGGGAATTCTCCTCGTGAGGCTAGAAAGGTGGAGAGGGGAGAGTCCAGCAGCTGTGGATTGTTCATGCTTTGACATCTTGGCTGCTTGTGAACAAGCATGAATGTTTCTTCTATCACTGTGAGGGCGTTGCTAACACTCCCAACATGGCCAGGTAGAGCAGAACATGCCAAAGTCACTGAGCAATTCACATCACATAGTTACCTGATGTCCTGTGCTTCGTCATTTAGTTACCAGGACTTACAAGTAATCTGGGGACACTGACAAAATGTGTTAAATGGCTTCTGTTTGTCCACACAGGCCCACTTTTTGCCTTCTCTATTCTGCTCTGTGTCCCATGAGGCTGACTCAGGCTACTTTATGTCCTGCTTCTCGTAGGGGTGTCTTAGCGAGATGAGGGAGAGAAGGAGCTAGCTTCACTAGCCTGCATCTCTGCACCCTTCCAAACTCCTCCTGCAAACCAATTCTCACAGCTTCTGAGCCACATGGTCAGGTACAGTCCTTCACAGCAATAATCCTGCACTCAGAACGAATTTTCTGTTAGAGCATTCCTGTGGCCGAGAAACAATAGCAGCCACTCACAACTTAAAGGCAGAGCAGGTTAGCTTGGCTTACTGTTTCAGGGAATTCAGTCCATGGTTAGCTAACTGGTTCCAGGAAAGACCATGGCAGAAAGCTGTAGTAGAGAAAATACGCTTAGTTCATGGAGAAAGGGAAGCAGTAGGGGAACAGTGCCAGAGAAGAAAAGGAAGTAGCTGCGTATAGGGCCCACTGTCAAGACTCTGACCAGACACGCCCAGAAGTGTGTGCCTTACTAAGCATGTAGGAAGCTCCCAAGCCAATTATGTTGGCCATTAAGCTTAACTGTCGCAGAGTCGTAAAACCCATAATTTGGCCTTCATTTTGAATGTAATATCCTCCCATGTCACAGGTCACTGGTGCCAGGGAAATTCGCTGTGGAGAGGAACAAAACTTGAATACAGAACCAATACTTTTCTATTTATAAGAACTACATTGCATGCAGGTAAGTGGACTTTTGTACCTTGTAGGAATTTGGAAATAGTGCGCCACACTTCAGACTACAGACTCTATATTATTTTCTGAGTGTAATGCTAATCCAAATAGATTTAATGTGTCAACAGGCAACGGGAAGGAAGCCATCACGACACTCAGTTTCTATCTGTGTGCAGAGCTAGCTAAGGGGATCTTATCAGATGGGCTTACAGGGTCAAAGTAAGGAGAGGGCACAATGGTTATTTGCACCCCGGAAAACCTTTAGTGGCTCCAGCAGCTGCTCAGTCCAATAAACTATAGAGCAAGAGGGGTCAAGGGTGCAGTGCCAGCCGGATGCTGCAGGCCTGGAAGCTCCCGGAGAGTTGCTGCTGTGAGTCCACACTGAAAGCCTGGAAAAGCTGTAGCCTGATGTCCACGGGCAACCGTGGTAGTAATAGATACACCCATTTCAGCAGAATGGAGTTTCCAAACGCAGGCTGCCTTCCTCCTTCTTCCTCTTCATTCCATCCAGGCAGTGAACATACTGGAAGGTGCCATCCACAGTCGGGGTGAGGCTTTCCCCCGCATTTTGAGAGCCAGTTGTCTCTGGAAGCACCTCATAGAGACATCTAAAAGTGTGTTTTATTTATTTGCCAGGCATTTCTCAATCCAGTCAAGTTGACCATCATGATTAACAACCACAGTAAGAAACAGGATTGATAACATTTTTGCTCATCAAGGAAGAGAAAGGTGCACCTTGAAATCATCCATTATGATACTGTAGAAATGCTATTTGAAAGGGGACCAGTAACGGTGGATTAGGAGGAGATAACATTGAAATATTTCAGATTTATAGAGGTTCCGATATTTATCGAGGGGAAGAGAACAGGAAAGGTCTATGAAAAGATCATCAAGTTTGTCCTAGAGAGCAGCATACTTGGGACCTCGTCACTTTTAACTATTAGACATGAAATTTTACTGACTATTGTCAGGTTGTCACCCTTTGTCACAGCCTTCAGTGTGTTTACAAAGTGTGTCTCCCACACTTTGCACATACGTGTGTATCTTACCAATGCATCTAGGGTATGTCCTGTTTCCAACACATTCAGTCATATTAGCGTTGCAGAAAGCCACCACAGAGAAACCAAGTACCACTCAGAGAGTTGGAGAACTCAGGTTTATCGTGGCGCTGGGCCCAGACGAGTTCGCACTCCAAAGTTGGGGCCTTGAGTACAGAGAGTGCTCGGCTTTTATAGGACCTATTTCCGGATCGAACACGTTAGGTCTCAGTTTCCTGCCTGAATTTAAAAGTAGGCCGGTTACTTAAAACCGTGAAACAGAACCAACCAGCGATGGGAGGTCGTGGGGAATGAGGAAGCGGGCTGGGGTCCTAACTCTAAGAGTGAGGATCCGGGGTGTCTGGGGTCCTAGTTCTGAGCTTCCCCCACATCATCCCCCCTCTAATGCGTTCCTATATAGCTTGACTCAAAGAGAAGCATCGCAGCATCTCTAGGCCTGCGACTGGAGCAGGGCTGTAGATTCCTCAAATTTCATTCCGTGTCAAGCTGTTGTCCTGTCGCTTCTGGAGGGTCACAGTGGCTTGTCTGGGTGTGTCTTTATTGTCCAGGCCTCTTGTTCCCCTGTGGGTGCAGCTCTTTTTACTCCGGTGTGCTGGATCTAAGGGTGACATCTGTAACTTTAATGGCAGTGGGAGTCGCTAGCACGACCACGTGGGGGCCGGTCTAGACTGGCTGGAGTGGCTCCTTTTTCCAGTCTTTATCCCATACCAGGTGCCCCAGTCGGGGGAGGGTGGACCCAGTTTCTTAGGGGGATGGAGGTCTTCTCCAGGGTCTTCTGGGTGATGTGACAGAGGACCTTTCTCAGGGCCTGGAGGTATCAGGACGTTTCTGGGTCAGCTATCTGTCCAGCGATCTCCTTTCAGCTTTCCTATTATGGGGGAGGTCTTCCATATAAGATTTCAAAAGGGGAGTAACCTGAAGGTCTTGGGGCACAGCGTGTACAGAGTAGGGCTAAGGGTGGTGTGTCTACCCAGGGCAATTGGGTCTCCTGGTAAAGCTTGGCTAAGTGGTCTCGAAGGTCCATTCATGCACTCAGCTTTCCCTGAACTCTGTGGCTTATAAGCTATGTGAAGTTTTCACTTTATTCCCAGAGTCTTGGTCAGGATCTGGACTCTTTCTGACACAAAGGCAGGCCCTCCAGCAGTGAGGGGCAGTCCATGCCTAGGAATGATCTCTCTCGGGAAGGGCTTAACTACTTCTCGAGCACCCTCAGTGTGTGTGCGGAAGCCTCTATCCACCCTGAGTAGGTACGAACCAGTACAAGCAGGTATCGGACATCTAAGGCTGACTTGGGCACACGGGGTGGGAAGGTTGGGTGTAAAGTGGTAGATACAAACCAGTACAAGCAGGTATCGGACATCTAAGGCTGACCTGGGCACACGGGGTGGGAAGGTTGGGTGTAAAGTGGTATCTGCTCAGTAGGTTTCTAGGGCCGTTTTCCTGGGTGAGTCGTTTCATGATGCTGTGTCGCTAGGTGGACCACCACTGCACTGGGGATGAAGAGGCTCTGACTGGCAGCTTCCACCAGCCCTTTTCTTTAGTTCCTCCCTTGCTCAGGGTCCATCGATCTTCTTTGGTGTGCTTTGGAGAAAGGGGCAACTCCGTCGCTAGTAGGACGTTGGGGACTGGTTTGGGGCTGGTGGCAGAGCCTGGTCGGTTGGCAGCCTCTTTAGTTGCCTGGTTGGATAGCCGATTCCCTTTGCTGACAGGATCATTCCTCTGTGACATCCTTTGCAGTGCATGACTGCCACTTGGGAGGGTTTTCAAACTGCCTCTAGCTGCTGGAGGATTTCTCCTTTGTGTATGATTTCTTTCCCTCTTGAGGTAAGTAGTCCTCTTGGATAGAGCTGGCCAAAAGCAGGTCACCTATATACTGAAGCTGGGTGCAGTTTAAAGTCTCTTGGGAGTGTTGTGAGGTCTGCAGTTAGTGCCTCTTGGAACAGAGGGGGTGAATTTCTGAAGCCTTGTGGCAGCCGGGTTCAACCCAGTTGAGTCTTTCTCATGAGCAGTCCTCCTACTCAAAAGCAAACAACGGTAGCCTGACGGGGGCTAGTGGGGGGCAGAAGAAGGCATCCTTGCAGTTGAGGCAGGTGAACCAGCTCGCCTGAGCAGGAAGGAGACTCAGGCGAGCACAGGGGTCCGGCACCACTGGATGTAGAGTGACGATGGCATTGTTCACTGCCCCCAGATCCTGAGCCTTCCTGATCAGCAGCAGTGGCGTGTTCTAGGATGACTGGTACTCAGCCAATATCCTGGCATCTCGTAGCTGCTGGTTGTGGTTTTGGATTCCCAAATGTGCCTCTGCCTGACTGGGGTGATTCTGGGCTTCAGGGCTGGCATGATGAGTGCATGGTTTCTGGCCATGCCTGGGGGCCCCTTTTCAACCCAACAGCAGGAAACTCCTCTAGTTGGCTTGTGGATTCACTTGTTCTTCACCTGGGAAGCAGAGGCGCCATGCATCTTCCTTGGGTACAGTCATAGCTCACGGACTTTCCTGGGGTGAATGTTATTTGTGCTGAGTTGTGTCAGCCAGTCTCTTCCCAGAAGGGGAATGAGGCGCTCTGGCAGGTATAGAAACATGTGAGTCACGAGGTGACCTCCAAGTTGACACCTCAGGGACCGGTGAACGGACAGGCAGTCTGGCTCCAGTGGCCTCAATGATGGTTGCTTTTCACCCAGTGAGAGCCACGGGCCTAGTTACCACGGAATGTTCAGCATCAGTGTCCACCATAAATGTCACTGGCTGCTCCCCTACCATCATTTTGACCTGGGGCTCCCAGGGGCCCAGGAGCAGGTGGCCCGCTCCCTCTTAGTCTGCCATCCCAGCTGAGCTGATGAAATCTTGCAAGGCAGGTTCAGGCTGGGTTTTTTTTTTTTTGTTGTTGTTGTTTTTTTTAACCAGATCTCCTGTCTTCCTTCAGTGCCGCTGGAGGTTGGGCCACAAAACTTCTGCACTGTCCCTATTTGTGCAAAACCGGACCTGAGAGGGCAATACCTGGGCACTGCATAACCAGGAGTCTGTATACGGGAATTAGTCTGGATGTCCAGAAGTTCCTGTCACCACCTGATACACTGCCCCGACAGTAGGAAGGTGGAGGGTCCCTTCACCAAGCCAATCAACATTGATTCCGGGCCGTTCCACCTCACACACGGTTCTGAGTCTCCCAGGGGTCAGTGTGACCCCATAATCCCTGGTAAATTCTTTCCTACAGTCCTTAACCGTACAGTCCAGGACAGTGGGTTTTGGCTGGCTTTTTCCCATCGTGTAGCCTCTACGCTATCTCCCGGGGTGGGAAAGACTCACTCGGGTGGGATCTCACCTGAAAGACTTATAACCAAGGTAACGCTGGTGTTGCCACTCCAGGAATGCCTGGAGTTGCATGATCTTGCGCCTCTCTAAAAATGGCTCAGATCGCCAAGTCCCTCAGGGAGAGTGGAGTGAAGAAGGGTCCTGTTGGCAAAGGGGCAGGCACAGGCGTAAATGAATCTTCACAAGGCTCCGGGGGACTCCTGGGTAAGCGAGGCTCTGGAAGGCGCTGCGGAGAGAGAGTGACTGGAGGGTATAGTCCTCTCCTCCATCTGGGTTCAAAGCCCTCCAGGGTGAGTGGTTGGTGCAAAAAGAGGTGACCCAGGAAAATGGCCTGATTCCGAGACTCAGAAACGGCACTGCACCCCTGGTGTGTGTGCCACTCTGCCGGGAGTGGCCTGACGGACCAGCAGTGCCCCAGGATGGCTAGTTTGACAAGAAGGGCACTCCCTTTGGGGGAAGCCTACTTTCTCAATAAGTTGGTGCAGGAAAATGTCCAAGGGAGCGGGAAAGTGAGCCTTGAAAATTTCAAAGAAGTAATTCTTTCATAAGGCCTAGGGACAAAATAATCATTTGGATACAACAATTTTTGACCTAACTGAACTAATATTCGCTCCCCCTTCCTGTGTGTCCCACCCTGCTTCATCAGTGGCGCAAGACAAACAAGGGTGCCCCCTCCACAGAGGAGACGCTCGTCTGGCTGTGTCCTGAAGGAGCTCAGGTGTCACTTGGCCCTTGTGGACTCAGCTTTGTGACTTACAAGTGGATAGACCTAGACCCCGTGCCTGTCACCATGGAATTTCAGACGAGCCCACTCAGACTCCATCCTGTGAGGCCATGAGCCACAGACTCGACCTGAAGGTAAGAGAATCAGGCCACACACACACACGCATAAATACACAGAATTTATCACAATTGCCTCCCCTCTTCAAGAAGGTCCTTGAATGGGGGGTCTTTCTAGTGAAGACCCCAACAGGAGTTGATCAAGCTCTTCCTCTGCCTGAAAACAGGACCTGACAGGGTTTTTGGTCCCCTGGGACCCTACCTCATCCTGAAATCCGGGCTGGTGAGTTGGTCGGTTTCTCTATTGAGTCCTGTCCCGGTCGGCTGTCACTGGAGAATCAGAGGCCCCGGTGAAGGAGGCCCTGGAATGCCATTGGGTGGCCCAGCCGCCTCATTCAGCCCCAGGGCTCCCAGCGCAGTCTGCCTGGTGCACCAGTGGCTCAAGGGGCCAGGATGGTAGGAATCTTGCTGGGTCCCCCAGAAATGTTGGAGAAAATGACTATTGAGAAACCAAGTACCACTCAGAGAGTTGGAGGACTCAGGTTTACTATGCCGGTGGGCCCAGAGGAGTTTGTACTCAAAAGTCTGGGCCCAGAGTACAAAGAGCACAAGGCTTTTATAGGACATTGCTTCTGGATCAAACAAGTTAGGTCTGAGTTTCCCACCTGAGTTTAAAAGTAAGGTGGTTACTTAAAAAGCAGAACCAGCGGACGGGGAGGGGGCTGCGGCCAGCAGGGAGTTGGACAGCTTGTGTGGAATGAGGAAGCAGGTTAGGGTTTCAATTCTAAGAGTGGGGGTCTGGGGGATCGAGAGTCTTAGTTCTGAGTGTCTCCCATATCATTAGCACACTTTCAGAAATGCTGTACACTTTTATCATATCTGGAATCACACCGAGAGGGTCAAAGTCTAGATGAACGAGCCTGTGACATGGTCAGTGAGTTGAAATTTTCCGTGCTTTGTGGTAAAAGCATTATCTTCTGCAAGTAAAAGGAATGTTTAATCATGAGGTCTGTTCTGAGGTTATCAAGCCACATTAACTCAGCGATTCAGCCTGCTCCTAATTTGATTCGCAGTTTCTTCCCTTCCTTCTCGATAAAGGGGCTCATTGTAACTGAATCTTCAGTTGAATTTCTAGCACTCTAACTTTCAAGTTTTCTAGATTAAATGAGAAGCTGTGAATTGACATTCTTCCTGATTCGTTTAGATAGTTTTCAAGTTATTGTGTTTTTTAAATTGAACCAAGATTTACTGGTACATTTTAGACATACATAATGATCATATTCATCATAGTTAATTAGGACCTGTACATAATATATCTTGGGTTTTTTCCCCCTTCTCCACCCCTCCCTTCAACTCCTCTTCCCCTCCTTATTTACAACAGCTTTATTTACATTTTTCCATCTTTTCCTCTTTTTCTTTTCTTGTCTTATGCCAAGAATAAAGGGAGCTGGGATGGTGGTGAATGCCTGTTATCCCAGCATTCGGGAGGCTGAGGCAGCAGGACCATCATGAGCTCAAGGCCAGCCCGTGCTACATGATGAGTTCAAGGCCAGCCCGTGCTACATGATGAGTTCAAGGCCAGCCTGAACTGCGCAGTGAAACCCATCTCAAAAAAAGTTACATAAAAAAGAATAAAGAGAGAGATGTTAGAAGTTTATTCTGAAAGTGGTCAATAGGAGAAAGCATAATATGTGCATCATTGCTCCAATTTTTCATTTATAAAATCATGAGTTCTTTCCCTCTATGTTAAGCTAGAAGACACGAAGGCATCTAAGTTAATTTGTTTTGGGCAACATTTGATTTAGCTTTCCATTCATTAAATGAGGAAACACAAGTAGAGCTGGAAAATCTTATTCAGTCTTTCTGGTAAGTTCATCATTATCAAGAAATTTAATTGTATCTAAAATAAGATTAAGATTGCATATTCTGTTATGAAGTATGTTTCCAAAGTGTTTTTGAACAAATACCATCATATATATAGTTCTTAAAATTTCTTTGAGTATATTTTCATTTCAGAGTAATGATTATGAATTGCCTTTTATAGGTTATTCTAGTTTGAATTCATCAAGTAATACATACATTCATTTATTTAGCATGTTTATTAAATGTTAAGTATTTTTATATGTTCTGCGAGTGAAACAAAGAATAAATAGGAGAGAAATCCTGTTTCCATGGAATTGACACTCCTGTGGGAGGCAAAGACAATGACTAATGCTATAGTTATCTATTGCTGCATATCTAATAGCTTAAAAAATAGTCATTTTATTATCTCATGATTCTCCCAATGGTTGAGCAAGTTCATTTGGATGCTTCGTTTTCCCCAGTGAATATTTGTTTGAAGAGTTTGAATGTGCAACATGACTCATCCATACGTCATCTTAGTGGAAACAGCTGAAAATTAGACTCAGGTGAGATACTGGAAGTCTAGTGTGCTGGTCACTTTCCTCATCACTGAGGCACCTATAATCTAGATGAGGAGAGGTCTATTTTAGCTCACAGTTACAGCCCATGGTTGACTGGCTCCAAGGAAGAAATGACATGGCAGAGGACAAGATCCTCAACTCATAGCAGCCAGGAAATAGAGAGAGAAGGGAGAAGCCAGGGAGGGAGATAGACCCTTCTAGGTCACATACCCAGGCACCACCTCCCACTAAGATCCTCCTCCTAGCAGCGAGTCAGCTATACGCAACCACGACCTGATCACTGTGCAAACACACGATGTGCCTGTCTTCAGGATGTCTCAAGGCTTCATTTTCCCTGCATGGCATTGTCTTTTTTGCCATGATATATTCATCACAATAACCAAACTTTTTATACAGCACTGCAGAACTCCTCAAAGCATCAAACTGAAAGCTATCAAGATTTCTCAAGATTTATTCCAGGAACTTGCCCCACACTATTTCTGCCATACTCAAAGATTTAAAATGAGTCACAAGGACTGCCGAAATTTTGGGGTGCTAATGATACAAGGAAGCTAATCCAAAAGGAATATTTCATTTTGGGCCCAGTTACTCTACAAAGTACACACTAAATTAAAATATATGCCAAATGATGGGAAGGGCAGCAGAGAGAAAAGAGTAATACATAGTGTTGGTCAAGGCCTAAAATTTTAAACACAGTGGACAGAGAAATTTTCCTGAAGAAAGGGATCTGGTAGTGAACAAAACCTCGGGGGATGTGAGCAAGTCCTATGGTTATCTGGGGAAGAGCATTACAGGCAGAGGGAGTGAGGGAAGTGAATGCAGAAGCTCTGAGAGAAATTTCTAGTATCTTTGTGGTGGGCTCACTACTGCGGTCCACGTGCGCAGGAACGCACAGCTGAACTGAGTTGGTGTGGTTCTGGGCGTAGAGGATTAGAGGATCCACCTGAAGGCTATTGCCAACACAAAGGAGAAGGGGAGCAGAAGATGGCCCGGCTGTCTCCCGGGAGAAGCTCTGTTGTGGCTGGTTCTCCCCGAATGAACTCGGCTGTTCTCGTCCCAGGAGGAGCTCAGGGCCTTGCCGTCATCGGGGATGGCTGCTGTTTGCTTCGGGGAGCTCTGGTCTTCATCTCTGCTGTGAGTAGTGTATCTTGGTTCCAGTATAGCTCTCTTCAGCCTTTTAGTGCAGACAGGGAGGGACTCAGACGGGACGGTGCTGCGGGCTCCCGGCCCTTGATTGGAACTTCAGGTCTCTGGTGCACAGATAGATGTTCTACACTCTTCCTGCATTTGGCTCGGGGGTGTGAATGTTGTAATGTGTAAATGTCCTGCATTAAATCTGCTGTCTTGCAAACCGCGGACTCTAGAATGTAAGACAGAAATTGGCACTGGAGAAGTGGGGTCTTTGCTGTGACGTTGCCAGGCCATGTGGCTTATGAACCTTTGAGAGACTGGCCGAAGAGGCATCCCTGGAATGCTCTAAACTTGTTATATGGGTGAGATTCTGGTCAAAGCGTGGAAAACCAGAATAACTGGTGGAAGCGCTGACAGCGAGGATGAGGCCTAGGCAGCCTCTGCTGAGGAAGACTACACCGGCTGCTGGATCCCGGGTGGTATATGTGTGCTTTGGCAGAGGTTGGTCTGCATTTCGCTTGTGTTTGGAGATACTGTCTGGGTGGCAGAAAAATTTCAGTGCAGTCTGGTGTTGGGACGGCAGCATCGTTACCGTTGAGGGCTTTTGGCCAGATCTATGTTAGAAATTGAAAGTGGAGAGCCAGCAGGGCGACTTGAAGCTTTTGGCCAGAGGGGAGCCGTGGACTGCAAGGGTGAACAGAGGAGAGCGTGATTGTGGAGAAGAACCAGGACAATGGAAAAATGACTTGAGGCCTTTAATCGAAGGCAAGAGTGTATTTGGGGTGCAGGAGATCCTTAGTGGTGTCTATTAGTGTTGTTGTGCTCTGTTAAAGTTAATGGAAGTCAAACAGTTTTAAAATTTGAAGCTATGTTTTTTAATGTGAATACACTGTATTGGTATATTGCACTTTGTAAATTATTTTTTTTACAACGAGCAAGAGACAGGAGAGAGTTGTATATTTGTGTGTATAGTTGTAGTTGTGAACACCTGTTTGTAATCAGTTTTGAGAATCTTTTGAATATTTGTTTGTGGTGTGGAAATGAGTGCACTAAGAATTGTAAATCCGAATAGACCAAAATATGTTAACTGTTTACACATCTGCCACTGGAGAGTATGGTTTAAAGAAATGTGTCTGGTTACCAAGTTGACCAGGGGTGGGTTGTGGGGGGACTTATTATTGTGGTCACCTTGAGCAGAAACGCCCAGCTGAACGGAGCTGGTGTGGTTCTGGGTGTAGTGGATCCACCTGAAGATTATTGCCAACACAGTGTAGAGGAGAAAGGGAGCAGAAGGTAGGAGAATCTCGGTTGTGGTTTGTTCCCCTGAATGAACTCAGCTGTTCTCATCACAGGAGGAGCTCAGGGCCTTGCTGTTGTTGGGGGTGGCTGCTGTTTGCTTCAGGGGAGCTCTGGTCTTCATCTCCACTGTGAGTGTCGTATCCTGGCTCCAGTACGGATTTCTTCAGCCTTTGCGTGCCGACAGGGACTTACATGGGCATTGCTGTGGGCCTCCAGCCCTTGATTGGATCTTTCAGGTCTCCAGTGCCTAAACTGATGTTCTGCACTCTTCCTGCATTTGGCTTTTGTGTGTAAATGTTGTAATGTGTAAATGTCCTGTATTAAATCTGCTCTCTTGGCAAACCATTGACTCTAGAAAAGTAACCAATACAATCTTCCAGGAATGGCAAGAAGCCTGTGGATGAAGTAAAATAAGAAAAGTAGAAAGGTACAAGAGATCAATAAGGATGATGGGAAATGAGGTCAGAAACATGGACACTGTGTTAGTCACTTTCCTCACTGCTGGGACGAAACACCCAACACCAGCAGCTTAAAGCAGGAGAGGTTTATTTTGGCTCATGCTTCAGTCCAGGGTTGGCAAGCTCCAAAGAAGAAACAGCACAGCAGAGGGGCATGGTGGAGGAGAGCTTCTTTGGCATGGTGGGTGGGAAGCAGAGAGCAAGAAGTGAGGGGCCAAGGAGAGAGATAAATCCTTCCAACCCCACCCCCCACCCCGAGAGACCAGCCTTTTTTGCCCAGACCCCACCTGCTAAGCACAAGTCGGCCATGAGATGCCATAATCCAAAAACCTTCCACAAGCCCCACCTAGGAGCACCTGAGACTTTGGGGGGACTATCTAGATATAAATCATGTCATTCCACCACTGGTGCCCAAAGGCTCATGTGCATCTCTTTATGAGAAATGTGGTCAGTTGACCTCTAATGGTCACCAAATTTTAATAGTTCCATCACTGCAGAAAAGTCTAAGTTCAAAGTCTTTTCTGAAACTCAAAGCAAATTCTTAGCTGTGAGCTTTTATAATAATAAAATATTCAACATTGCTGACACATAATAGCATAGGATAAACATTCCTACTCCAAAAGGGAGGAATGTGGGAGAGAAATCAATGGGACCAAAGCAAGATAGAACTCCAGCAGTACAAACATTTGATCCCAAATTTTATGTCAAACACTTGGAGCAAGTTTTGGCGACAAGAGAGCTCCAAAGAGCTTGGGTGGCACTGCCTCTGTGATGTTGCCAGTAGTTATATGTTCCTGGCGTCTCTCTTGCACTGGGTCTGTTCATTCTTTGTGTTTTTCTTCAGATGTTTTACATTTCTGGCTTCTCCAACTTCCTGGAGTTGCCACTGCACTTACGTCTTCACTCTCATAGCATCATCTGTGCTCCCTTCTCAGAGGCACACTGCCTGACATCCTTTTTCTGAAATCTAAGTGGAAGCTTCTGTTAATCCCATAACTCAGGCATTCTGCCTATAAAACCAGCACCAAGGATGAAACCAAAGTCCATCATCAGCTTGAGCAGTAGCCAGGTCCCCTTGGATATTGGTTGCAGTGGCCTCTGATTGCCTGGATTACTGAACATCATGAACAGAATCCCTGGAAACCAATTACCTAGGCAGTCATTCTTTAGCATGATGCCCTGGGGCTCCCTCTTAAAGCAAAATCTTTTAGCCTTTCACTCTTGAGCCTATGGAGGAAGGAGTCTTGCTGATTCCTGACATGTCTTCAAGTCATTTTTCCTATTGTCCTGATACAAAATACTTAGTTTCATTTTAATCCTAATCTTTTCAGCAACCAAGCTGTCCTTGGCCAAAAGTTTATAGCCTCCAATTTTACAGCAGGTTCCCACAAAATTTTTCAGATCATCTAATTTTCAGATTATCTAATTTCAGATTATCTATGACTTTTTGCTTTTGCTCCTCCATAGTACATTTTTCTAAAAGCAGCAAGCAGTATCTATGCTACAGCCTGAATATTGAGCTGGCTTGAAACTTCCTCCTCCAGACTGATTAGTCCACTGCTCTTAGTCTCCCACAAAGTCTCAGGACATGAGTAAAATGTAGAAAAATTTCCTGCCAGAATATAAATACATGACCTGGAGTTCAACTGCCAATGGAGTCCTTGTTCCAAACTGAAACCCCCCAAGCCTACTCTTTACAGTCTGCATTTCTATTAGCATTTTTGTCTTCTGAGCTCCAACCATAATTTCTTATCAAGCTCTGCTGACAGTATCCTGGGGCTTTCCTGCGTGGCATCTCCAAATTTTTTCTGACTCTGGCAAGTTAGTTTCAAATACTTCTGGACTATATGGTCAGGTAGAATCACAGCAACAATCTTGCTTCTCTAATATGAAAATCTATATCATTTAAGGTTCACTAGAACAGAATAAATGTATGCATATATGATAATATATGTGCGATATAGGGATTCCTGGAGTTGGCTCTCAAATTTTATGAAACCTAAAGTTGCCATGGTCTCTCCTTCTTCTAATGTGAAGAGTATTGACAGTCTGTGGTGTGAACGGTTAAAAATAAGAGACAATTTGGATCCATTTGATTATTTTAATTCACCATTTCTGAGAGGTAAAGAATTTAGTGACTCCATAAAAAGATAAAGGCTATTAATAAATCCACTCTCGTAAGAAAACTAACATACAGAGAGGTTACATAACATGCAGACAGTCAGTAATGAAGGATGAAGGAATGTTATTGATAGTTAAGGCTCTTTGTCCACTATTCATAAAACAAAAATTATATAAGCCCAAGATATATAAATGTATACTATACTTTCTCCATGTTCAAATAAGGGCTGCTAAGCTCGATTCTTTTATCATATATAAATTGCTACTGGATGTTGTAAGGTTGAGTGACAGCTATTTTTCAAGATGAATTTTCTAATGCCTTTCTCCATATAAAATGTATAAATGCATCTGAAAAACAATCTGCATTCATGTACATGACAAGCCAACTGTCAAGGGGCTGCGCCTACCGTAACAACCGTAAGCCTCGAGAGGCAGCTAATTGGATTTGATTTTCAGAGAAGTTAGGAAATGGTTAGTGGGTTCTGGTATTTCCAGAAATAAAGTATTAATTAAGGCAAAACCACTGACAATGTTGGTGCTGACCATTTACTACAAAGAAAAGGTAAGAATGAAGAGTAGGAGGTTGAAGATGTTTTCCTCCCTAATGGTTATGATTCGTTGGCTTAAATCTAAGCCAATTTTATATTTGGCATGCAATGACCAAAAATATATCTAGCTTACTAGAAATATATATATATAGATACACTATATACATACTATACTACTACACATATATACATATGTATATGTATTATACTATATACTAGTATGTATAGACATACATATGTATATATATGCATACTATATATATACTATATAATACATACATATATATGTATACACTATAACGATTCCTTTAGTCCTTTGCCAAGTGGATCTATGTGTACATAAAAGGTAGACAACACAGCAGGGAAAGCAGAGTACTGAGGCACCTTGAGAAATATTGAATGAAGTGTCTGATTAGACATTGATATCTGGAGTCTCAAAGCATCACTGTGCCATCTCCAGCTAACTGGAGCTTACAGGAACAAGTGAAAATATACCCTGTGAAAAGCCCAGGCCACAGATGGCCCATTCTGTGTGCAGACCCACACAGTGATCTCAGTTCCAGCATGTATAATTGGAACTCACAGACTTAGCAATTGGGTCACTGGCACCAAGTAAAAACTCTAGGAAACCCCTGAAGCTGGTCCCACTGCTGCTGTGCCAGGCCAGGTATCAGTGGTCTAGAAGACTGCAGATACCTTAGCTACACTGTGGGCAGCCACTTGTTTGGCAAATTTTTTTTTCACTCCAATTAGAGAAGAAAAATCAAAAACTGTTTGAGCTACGGAACTACTTCGGGGGTATATGAACTCTCCCCTATCTGACATGATGTAGTCTGAAGACATTTGGAGAACCTGTACATCCCACAGAGCATCCAACCAATCTATTATGTCGATGGCATCATGCATGCAAGTCATGGAGGATGAACAGGAGGGGGCTGGTTGGCACCTGGGAGGTCTTGGCAGGACACTAGAGTGCTAGAGAGTGGGAGATAAGCCCTGTGAACATTTGAGGAATGCACATGGAAGGAAAGTTTGTATGTGCAATTGTAAAGGGCTTGCAAGTGTGTCTCCTATTCTAACACAAAGTGCTGGACCTTGCATTTACTACCACAGAAAAGCACAAAACTTAATAAGCCACCTTCTTTGAATTTTTTTTTAAATTTTATTTTAATGGTACATTTTAGGTGTACATAGTGATAACATTCATCATAGAGGATTTGTATCTGTACGTGATATATCTTGTTGCTTCTTTTTCTCCCATTCCCCTCCCCTCCCTTCACCCCCTCCTTATTTACAAAAGCTTTGTTTCCATTTTTTTCTTCTCTTTCTTATTTCTCTTGTCCCTCTATTCCTTTTCCCCTCCTTCTCCCTTGTTCCCCTTCCCATTTGAACACTTTTTTCCCTTTCCCAATATAGTACATTTTAGTCTTTATTTACACTTTCAGTTTCTCACACCAGAGAAACAATGTAGTATTTAGACATGTGTGTCCGATTTATTTCACTTAAGAGTATGGTCTCAAGATGCATCCATTTACCTAGAAATATCTCAAGCTTGTCGTTCTTTATGGCAGAGTAGCACTCCATTATATGAAAAAAATTTTCTTTATCCATTCCCCAACACCGAGATTCCATCTCACTCCAGAAGGAATGGCTATTATCAATAAATCAGCCAGTAACAAATGCTGGAGGGGTTGTGGGGAAAAAGGAAACTTTCTCCAGTGCTGGTGGGAATGTAGATTGGTGTAACCACTATGGAGATCAGTGTGGAGATTCCTCAGGGAACTAGGACTAGAGATTCCATTTGACCCAGCTATTCCCCTTCTTGATATCTTCCCAAAAGAATTAAACTCATCATACCGCAGTGATACATGCACGCCGTGTTTATAGTGGCACAGTTGCTTTGGATTTTGTAGTGCGTTTCATACGTAGGAATTATGGCTCTTCACTCACCAGGTGACACAGAACTGTCAGCATCGCATATGACATTAACCAGGAAAAGACTCACTAGCGGGTCCAGGAGGTGGAACATACCGAAGCTTCAGGATTAGAATCTAGAATAGGTTGTGCAAATGAATGTCAACAGTAGGCAAAGATGCAGTGAATATCTGTGGAACGTTATAAGGGAAGAATTACAAGAGAGGCCATTGGGATTCTAAGCAAATAAATTCTTTCAGATTTCTTGAACGCTGATAAACTGTTCAAAATGGCAGTCTGATAAACTGTTCATAATATAGAGGTAAAAAAATGAAGATCCTGGGTTTGTTCCACTGTAAATAATAGTTTAGAAATCAGGAAAATATCATTTTAATACAGAAGAAAGAAAACCTCAAAGGTTTTAAGAACCTTCATGCCAATTAACATGTCACAATTACTTCTTCTTGAAAATATTATGAGTATCCCTATCCCAGAGTCTTCAAAATATGATAGTATACCAGTTCCTGAAATTGGGCCTCTAGGTTATAAAATTTGGCAAAGAAAGAAGAAAATAAATAAGTAAATAAACAGTGATAAATAAACTTAGCAGAGTTTGACATTCAAGACATTCAGAATTACTGTAACTTCTTTTCCCCATGCTACTATATTTGGCTTTTTCTACATGATAGATGGTTAAATCTAGAAGATGCAGTATTATTTAAGTAAAAAATAAAAATTCAACTCAAATATTAAATTGAATAATAGGCAAACAAGCATAATCTCTACCTCTCTATGGCCCGATTTTACATCTAACATCCACTTTCTGTGTCTAAGCTTCTTCATTTAGCAGAAATAGCCCTCATCTGAAATAGAAGCTGCAGACATTGAAGATTCTGAGATGTGCATTACCTATGAAACTTTAAGGCTCGCCTGTGGTCTATATGGTGGATAAGGATAAGATTGATTTAGTCTGAAGCAGTAGATGTTAATTTCTATGTCAGAGGAATAATTATTTTCCCATTAAAGTGATTATTTCTGGCTGACAAGTCCTTGTTTTTAAAAAACTCATTAATTAGTATAAATCGATACTAGGGTGGGAAATTGTTCATAACGTGGATTCTTGCTTTCTATACTGTCTTTTGTTTAGTGTATTTAATATGCACAATGCTCTGAAAAGTAAGCCACATTCTCTTTAGGGGCTGTGAGGATGTTTTCTTTGACATCTATCTTGAATTCAGCTCTTTAAGGCCAGCTTTCATGAACTTTGCTTCACTACCCATAAATATATTTTTGTTTTCAGACTTACCACCTTTGACCCTCTAATCAAATATTTAAGTTTCATTTTTTACCTAGTGTCCATAGTTGGAGTCTGTAGAAAGTCTCACGTTACCAAACAGGGATCAGCCAATCAGAACTCGGAGCTGTAACATGGGAGGAGGTGAGAAAGGGTGGTCAGCTAAGCGAAGCTGCAGACACTCGTGCGTGTAGAGCATGCTCAGGAGGGGCAGAGATGTTTAAGCAGAACGTTTACCATATGTGTACACTCTGACCTGATAGTACTGACCTCAAAGGAAATAAGAGGTATGATTGCAAACTACTGTGAATGTTTGAATTTAAAAAAATTTATTACAGGAAAGATGTATTGCCATTAATCCCACTCCAAATACTCCCTTAGTGCTTCAAACATGGATCCCAGCTTTCTTAGCACTTTCTAAAGCAGTCTTGGGAGGCTGCATTTAAGTATTTAAAATGTGGTCTTGTGGCTGCCGTGATGTCTTCAATCAACTTAAAATGTTTACCTTTCACGGTCATTGTAAGTTTGGGGGAAGAACCAGAGGTTACACAGTACCAGATTTGGTGAATACAGTGAAGGAGGACAACACTACAATAGTTTTATGCACCAAGCCTGCCTTTCTGTTGACTAGCAGCAGCATTCGCTACATTTTTGGTCACACCTTATAAAGACACTCATGAAAGAGCACTTCCAGAGCTGCTGCTTTAGAAAGTGGCAAGAATGATGGATAAGTGTGTTTGAAGCAAGGGGGGTGGTATTTTTAAGGGGGATTCATGGCAGTACATCTTTTACTGTGGTAAATTTAAACATTTATCATGTATGTCGATTGCTTTCTTGTGTTTCTATAGTCCATGTATGTCTCCATACAGGAAAATATTAATACCATGTCAAAGTGCATATTGCAGCCTGAAATAGAGTTATTTTCATCACTAAAAATTACTAATCCATAGAGAGATGGTAATTTCATATGTCAGTTCTGTAATATGGTTAATGTAAGTTCACCCTGTCATACATATCTGATAGGAGCATGCTGACAATTTAATCACTGGGCGAGCTGGGGAAGCCCCTGAGTTGATGGATGCTGCCCCATGGGATGATTTCTAGTGTGCAGTCTGACTTTTCCAAGCTATACTTCTGTTTTATGTAACTGTTTTTGAAATTTCTATAGTTGGTATGGGTCATTAAAATTACCGGAGTGGAAAGTGCTTTATATGAAATTATTTAAAATATTATCAACCTCATATTAATACAGTTCATGTTCAGAGCAATATGCACTTTTTAATTCTGATATCCATTGGGATGAATAGAAATAAACCCAACTTAGGAAACACATAAAAATCAAATCCCTAGGAAATCTCCTTCCTAGCCAGTGGACCGCAAAACAAATTTTAATAACCTTCGAAGGGATCCTCTTCTCACATTTTGTGACAGTAGAGAGAAAAGAGAGACTTCAAGATGATAAGTAGGCAGAGGCGAGTTCCTATATATCAAGAAAAATCTTCAAGATGGGAATGACATTCCTTACAGTATTTATGTGAACTGCAGAGAGGTTCACAAAGGACGTCTGGATGGAATGGCATCAAAGTGTCTGACTGTGTTTTGACTACTGGAAAGGTCAGTTTGAGGAGAGGAATTTAATAGGCCAGAGACAAAGAACACATTCCAAAGGAGATTTATTTTCTTTCTACCTATTGTATAATGGACCCATTTTTTAGAGGTCTTGTAATACACACTAAGACGAGTGAAAAATAAAATATCTGGGCAATGTGGAAAACATGAGAGAGATGGTCTTGCTACCAGTGTTGTGACTCACTGGAGAGACTCTATCACAAAGTGAATTTGCCCTTTGGGTTTCCAAGGAAAATTATTCACATATTTTTTTCTATCCAAGAACTCAAATTGAGCTGTCCTGTTTTAAATGTATTTATTCAATATATTATTTATGTAAATACAACATGTCAAATAGGTGTATGCAGGCACAACACACACATGCGCCCACACACATACTCACACTTGGGTGCTCAAGTAATGAATTGTGACCTAAATAGCTGTATTCGTCAGCTCTGGCTGCTGTAGGAAATTACCATGGATCAGGCAGTATGAACAACCAGCATCTATTCCTGAAATTTCTGGAATGTGAGAAGGTCAGGTTCAAGGTTCTGGTGGAAATTGTTACATCATTAAAATCTTCTGCAGTCATTTTAAAATTTCAGTTGCAATGTTTTGAATTCCATGACATTATTAGGCGAGGTACGCCGTACCCGACATAGCTAGGGACGGTGCCTCCGCAGTGCTACTTCAGTTAAGTCATCCGCCCCATTTAGTAATTGCAGGGATCTTCCTCTCTCCTGTGTTCTCCAAACACAGAGCTTCCTACTTACACGAAGGCAGTAGAACTTCAATAGACCGCTCATCAGTAGCCATTGCAGGGATGTGGGAATCAAGCACCCACTACTGCACCAAGGCTCCTGCCTGTGAGACTATTTTTACTATTTAGTGATTTGGGCTCTGCCTCTCATGTGGTATGCAGATTTTTCTCAGTCCTGGCCCTCAACACCCAGGACTCCCCTCATCCTCACGGAATAAGGCTACCCAATTTGACGGTGACCATTCACAAGTTCAAAAGAAAGACCATCATCACGAAACTATATCAAGTTAGCAGCAAGAAGGAAATTATGGTTGCTTTAAATAGAATGCAGAAAATACAACTGCACTGTAATCATTGAAATAAAAATTTGCAGTGTGGAATTAATGAATGAAAGTAATAGCAAAGAGATAGTGCATTGAAGAGAGATCCAAAGAAAGATCTTTCTGAAAACAATCAGAAGTAATCCAATCTGAAGAACTAAGGAAAAAGGTGGAAAGCAAATTATGTCGATAACTCATGGGGCGCCATCAAAAGTTGAGAGATTCATTTAACTTCCAGAAAGAAAAGAGAGAGGTAACAGTGAAATAATTATTGATGAGAAGGTAAAATGTTATAACCACTCTGGAAGATGGGTGTGTCTTTTAAAAACTAAGCATACAATTACTCTGCAGTCCAGCACTTAACTTTACAAACATTTGTTCTGAGAAATGAACAGTACTGTTCACACAAAATCCTACATAATGCTCTCACGTGCTTTATTTGTAATAACCCAAACTGGAACCACCCTGATGTCCTTTGTTAGATGAATAGGTCAATGTTGTAGGTCAGTGTACACTGAAACACTACTCAGGAATAAAAATAATGAACTGTCCTTACATTCAACAGCCTGGATGGATCTCCGAAGGAAAATAGCCAACCGCTGAAGTTTGCATACTATTTAAGTACTTGTATAACATTTTGGAAATGGTCAAATTATAGAAAAACAAAGAGATTAAAATTGCAAATGGTTAAGGAGGGCGACAGCAGCACAGGAGAGTGTGTGCGATTGTACAAAAGCAACATGAGAGAGCTTTGAACTGAGAAAGTGTTCTACACTGTGACTGTATCATTGTCAACATCCTGCTTGCTTTATTGTAGTGCAAGTTTGCAGACTCTTATCATTGAGGGAATGGAGGTGAACAATACGTGAATGTTCTTTATGTACTTCCTAAAACTTCTGATGAATCTGCAATTATTTCAAAATGAAAAGTTCAGTGCAATAGCAATGATACTTTTATAGAATCATAAAATAGGTCAGATGCATAAACAAAAATGAAAAGGTAAGCACGGAAAATTGTTCACAGTAGGTAAAGCTGGTGTATGGGTTCTCAGTACCAGTCTTGCAATTTTTCTGAAGTTTTAAATCTTTTTTTCAATTAAAATATTGAGAACAGCAAGGAGGCTCTGCACAGCAAAAATGCTTCGGTGACCATCTATTAAGCTACTTTGTAAGGAGTTTGGAATTTCAGCAGAGGAGAAATGAGAAGTAACATCAGAGGAATCTGGGCAGATGTTGGCGCGCCTTGATTTGTGGAGTACAGAGTTCGGATATTATAGACTAAGTGGTAGAATGTTACGAGGTAGTTGTGAGCAGGGGAGGGACATGATCAAAGGGGAACTTTTGAAAAATTAATCTGGCGGTGGAATAGAAAGAAAGGAGTATCAGGTGGGGGGAGAATACAGGCCGCAATGCGATCTGCCTCCTAGTACAGTCAGAGCACAGAAATTACCTACGCGAATGTTATGAGCAGAAATAGAAATGCTTTCATTATGTCTAAGAAAATCAATTTCTCTAGCACAAAATAAGAAAGAATCTAGCTCTAACAGCTATTGATATATAAAAAAGAAACTAAAACTCTAGGGATTTTAAAGTACATCATGTTCGATATGAACCTATAATATTAAAAAACCCTACACACTGTCTGTCACTTGCGGTAGAAATGAATTTTATATGTGTGTGTGTGTGTGTGTATATATATATATAAGGCTGATGAAATTCTAAGCCATTGCACTTTGATCAGACAAAGCCTAACTAATGTGCAAAGCTCTCGGCAGCACATTTTAAGGAAATATTTCTATTGTCTTTAATTTGTCTACAGTCTGCAGTTTATAACAGAAGCATAAGGTGCCAAGAAATCATGACCTAACTAACGCTTAACAAGCAGTATGAAAACTTTCCCGTTCACGTTCTGAGATCAGAAAAGTGAGGAGAGAGAAAGAAGGAAGATAGATGGGTACCAGCAAGAGATTGAGTTTACTGGGAACAGCATTATGCATCAAGGAAGCTCCACGATAAGGTTGATAGATGAGGAAGGCTTCTCATGAATTTTCATGATGGATTTTTCCTGTGCTAACGGCGTCGAAGTGATTTGCTTGAAAAGTCTTATCCACTCATCCACTTTTGAAGTGTGATTTGGGAAAGCACCTGTACAGATTGTCATTTCAACTCTCGGTCTTGCAGGCAGTGTGGGAGATACACCTTCTGTGTGTGTGGTGGGCTCTCCAACTCATTCTGATTGTTTCCTGTCTTCTCCACTTCATTTGAGAGAAGTTATACTTATTAGTAAAGATGATTTCCTTCTGCATACAACTGTGCTGTCCACTTACAATGCATGATCTGAATATACAGTGAATGTTTAAATTAAGAAAAAATTATTTCTTAATTTTTAAGAAAAATTCTTAAGAAAATTCTTAAGAAAAATTTTTTCTTAATTTAAACATTCACTGTATATTCAGATCATGCATTACAAGATACATTGCTATTACCCTCCTCTTCCTCCAGGAAATACTCCCCCTCATTTTGAACACACTTTTCATTTTGAACACTCTTACCCCAAAGTTCTTGGCACTTTCTGAAGCACTTCTGGAGTCCTCTTCCGTGTCTTTAAGAGGTG